>CM076569.1:760215777-760462097 GCA_034641835.2 Pinus albicaulis | reverse complement strand
GTAGAAAATGATGAAATTTATGACTAGGTGACTAAAAAATTTAGTCACTGCAATTATTTCAAGTGAAATACTACTAAATTTGAGAAATTTTAAGTGATCGAACTAAAAATGACTAACTTAAATGACCAAACTAGTCTAGGGATTAAATATACGACTATATAATAAGTGGCTAAACTAAAAGTGACTAACTTAAATGACTAATTTAGTCTAGGGATAAAATATACGACTAGATAATAAATGACTAAACTAAAAGTGACTAACTTAAATAACTAATTTAGTCTAGGATTAAAATATATGACTAGATAATAAGTGAAAAAATTAATAATGATTAATAAAAATGACCATTATAGTCCAAGAATAAAAATATGACCAAATAACAAGTACAAAAAGCATATCAATTAGTCATTTATGTTAGTAGTTTTTAATTGTGTCACTCCATAAATGAAAATTGCAATTTTGATACTAAAGTGTTACATTTCACTAAACGAGTCTCTGAATCCATCTACAGTGTTAAGATTTAGAGGAAAAGGGGTCTTTGAGTCCATCTATAGTGTTAAAATTCTGAATAATATTTTGTCTCTAAAGTTTAGCACTGCAGATGGATTCATCTACAATTAACATAATTGCATGTATCAATATCTATCTACTTTACACTAATGCCTTCATTATAGTTTTAGTAAAGGTAATATTTAGATAGTCAAATTAATATTTATATTTACATTTCTTTGGCCATAACGTTTAATCTTTAAACTTCATTGATTTATGTTAAAAGTGTGACTCTTGTTTTAAATCTAAGGTAAAATATTCATATTTACATTTAATGAATAGATAAACATAACATTTCTTTTTGTAAGTCAATATTCATTCATATGGTGAAAAATATGTACATTAACCAACAAAGCAAAAAACAGGTGGTCTCACCCCAATTGGGGTTGTTCACCAATGTTTGCAACAAGTGAAAAAAATACAAAAATGAGGCTAAGGACAACATCCATAAATGAGAGGATCAAAGACACCAAAATACATGCAATACATAAAAAAGACATGAGAGCATACTAGTCATCCAACGTAATGGAAACTGGGTTTTCCAGGGTTGTTCCTAGAGGGGATGGTGGAAAAAAGTTGCAATGGACATGCCCTTAGAAGTGTGCGAGCCAAGTGTCTAAATTTTCCACTTTTTCTACAAGGTGGTTTTGGCCTCGCTAGACCACCACCAATACTTGCTCCTTGACTAGGCACTGGAAGTAGTGCATCCTATCCAAAGTGCCCATCAACTCAACATGCTCCTCTCTACGAACCCATTCCATTGTGTCCACCCGATCCATTAGAGTTTGAATTAGGTCCCAACATTTTTCTAGTAAACAATATTCAATTTACCGTGGGTCGGGAGCTACACGCCTACAAGTTTCCCAGTTAGCTATTCCTCCTTGTTGTCCACCACCCTGATGATGTGTTTTTTGTGACCTTACACTTCCACCACCATGGGAGGCCTGTTTTCATCCACCACAACTAATTCGTGTTCCCACACCAACAAGCTGGGAGTGACCGACGGTCTTACCACCTCGGCGCGCTCCTACCACCACTATTTCCACATCATCTAAGCCCACATATCCTTGCTTGGTCGGGGGTGATTATTTCCCACGCCGTGAAGATGATCACATTGTGATAAAACTAGGAGGGCCAACTCCAACCGTTATTAGATTCCGGTCTACTAGAACTTTCCCCTACCACCACACCCAAAAACCAGATCTCTCTTCACCCTTAAATTTCCTCAGGAAACCACACACTATGTCCCAGCTACCATCTTGCCATCAGTTGGGAAACTCGGCAAGAACCCGAACAACTGGAGAAGGAGAAGGTGGGAGGAACATACCCCAGGTTGACGCTTCCCAAAAATCTTCACACAACCCACACTAGGATATCGACTCTATGTATTCCAAATGGGTGACTTTCCTATCGCCACTAGACACCAAGAACCACCCACCAAACCACTAGGCGCACCAATTTCCAGACCAAGCACCAGAAATGGAGTATTCCACACAGAAGCACTGCCATCCCCAGCAATACCACCTTCAATACCACCTTCGTGCACCTCTATCATACCAAAAACTCGAACATACTAAAAACCACATAAGACCAAAATAACAAGCTCCCTCGTTGACACATCACAATGTTCAAGATTTTTATTTACTAGGCATTCAAATGAAAATAAAGTGGAAAACATGAGCGAGGGAGGATTTTTTTAATTTCCTTGGCATCTATAGCTGCTACATATATCTATCTACATTTGCGGTCATCCCTGGCAATAGAAGGATTCATGAGAAAATATATAGAAAAGGAGGTTCTATGAAACATTGTGGTAGGTGTTTGACATGTTCAAGATTTCTATTTACTAGGAATTCAAATGAAAAAAGAGTGGAAAACGTGAGTGAGGGAGGAATTTTCTGATGTCCTCGATGACTATTGTTGCTATAGATATCTATCTACATTTGTGATTGTCCCTAGTAATAAAAGAAGTCAGGAGAAAAGAGATAGAAAAGGAGGTTTTTAGAAAAGTGGTGGCAGGTGTTCATGAATGAATCGTGACAAGAAGCCCAAAACCCAAGTCCATCCCAATGATAATGGAGATGTGAACCCCAACTCCATAGGTATTCTCATTCTCATTCTTCTATTTATCCTTCTATCTTTCATTTATTTCTACATCTGCTTGCTTCTATTAGTAAGGCCTCCTAGATTGGCGGTTGATTGGATAGAGAAGTTGTGCATGCAAGAGGTATATATCAGTGACAGTTATTATCACTCTCAATGTTTGTTTTAGGGTAAATGACAAGTGAATGTTGCAATAAATGCTATGTTCATCCTTTTGTGGGTGTCTATCAATAATTTTTTAAGGTTTCATTTCAAATATTCCTAAGATGTGGGGTGCCATCACTTGTGGGAGAAATGGCTTGGAAGGATGCATCACACTTAGTTTTTGGCTAACCCATAAATTGAACCTCTCCCAAACCTCTTATTTATGTCTGTGAAGAAGTGAATCTTGATGGTTGGCCTAATGACATGCCACCATATTCCCTAGATAAACATGGTCCCATTGAAATTTTTTACTATTTTATCAACTGTGATCTACCATTTCAAAATTGTATCATGTTCCCCACCTCTATTATGACTACTTGGGCACACTAGTACCCTTGAGTTTATGCAACTATGTGGTAAAATTATGAATGCTAGTTTTTGAGTTATGTTGTGAGTAAGGGTAATTGATGAACCCTCTATCCCTCACTTTTAGATTTGCTTGATTGACAATGAAATGTGAAACTTTATCAAGGGAATTTAAAGTCATTTATATTACACATGGAATTATTACGTTAGATCAAAATTGGGATTTTTTTATTAGCCGCATAAGTTCTAATTTTCTCATTAATATTAGACTTATTTCACAATTCCTTTGAAGTATATATCATTGGTTTCAATTTTCTTCATGCACATATGTACAAATTTCAAAAAGCGATGACAATGAGAAGTAACTACATACAATATACTAACTCTGCATCCAAATTCAATTATTTTTTGGCTACTGAATTTTTCTTTATCATCACTTATGACAATGAGAAGTAACTACATATGATAAGATGCAAATTTATCCCTCAAACCAATGTAGAGATGCAATTATTTATTGGTTGTTGAATTCTTATTTATCATCACTTACAATAACCGACACTATATTTTGACTTTCTTAAGGAAAAACATCTTCACTTCCATAACTCGTAGGACTCCTCAAAATATTTTCACTTCCATCAATGATGATCCCTTTCAATATCAATGTTTTATGCATTCCTCCAATCAACTCTTCATAGTCTCTATCTCTTGTTTCCCCTAGAAAGACATATATATTGGCCTTATCCAAGCCCCATAGAACATACAAATACCTACAAGCACCAAATATAATTTTTAGTAATATGGATCTTTCTCAACAAGAATTTATTGCATGGGAACCATTGAGCCAAAAAAACTACATGTAGTTTCCAAAACACTAAAATCATCAAATTAAATAATTGCATAGTCTAAATGTCGTTATGGTAGTCAACTTGAGGTTACCAATCTATGGTGCATTTGTCAACATTAACCAAATCATTAAGATATCAAATATTGGAACTTAGTCATATGAAAACTCAATATTCAAACTAGTTGGGCTTAGTATTGATTGGAATAGTTGGGGTTAGATGAGTTTGTGCTAGTTTAGTATTCCATTTGATTGGAATAGTTGGGGTTGGATTTATCTAGTTCTATCTTATTATTATTATTATTATTATTATTATTATTATTATTATTATTCATTATTTATTATTTTTGTTTTTTAATTTTTTATAACACTTGAATAAAAAAAAGAATTGAACAAATCACTTAACATCTACTAATATTCAAAGACCGGTCATTTTTGCGATTTATTTTATTTCTTATTTTGAGTGCCTTAACATTCTACTACTTCGAATTTTTTGCGAATTTTTGATTTTGAGTGGCGGCATTATTCAGCGCCTAGAATTTTTGATTTTGAGTGGCGGCATGGCGGGAAGCATCATATGAGTTTCTGAGGGATTGCCAATTCACGTTGAGATTGCCAATGCTTGGTGCATTTCTTGAGAACCCAAATGCTCAACATATAAATATTACAACTTAGACATATGAAAAAGTCAAGCTTTATAATTTCCCAGTTTGATATCCAGAAGTAGGTTTGATATACCTCCCATGTTTGATATTGAATGCAGAATAACTACACAGACCTATTAAATGTCAATAGTGAACTTAAATTTGAATTATGCCAAAGTAATAACCATGCACAATAGCACTTAGAACAAACATATATTTTTGGAAAGTGGATAAGGATGTGTATGTTGATAAGTGGGAAATGAATTGATGCAAGTATATTTAATTCTCTTTTCTTAAATATTCACAATTTATATATGGCGCAAAGGAAGACTGGGTAGCCGATGACTATAAGTAGACAAGCACACCAATGCAGAAGTCATATGGTAATTGTTATATATTTTCCTCTCTGAATCTAAGCTATATCTTGCTCTTCAACAACATTAAAAAACATATCTAGTTTTTACAGTCATACAGTTCTAGAATTTTGGAATCAGTCCCCAGCACACATTACTAGCTTGTTTAGCATTGGGGGTTTGAAAACATTGGTTTGAGAGTTTTTTTCTTAGAAAGGCTCAATAAATAATCATGAAATCCTTACCCACATTTAGCCATTTCTATGCAGTTCTCGACTTTTCATCATGAACTCCTTGAATTTTACTCCTTGTTGTTTATGAACTCTTCATCAAGGTTGAATTTACCTTATTGTGCAAAGCATCAATTTCTTCCTCAGACAACTGCATCCCTGATCTGTAGCTACTGATGACTGCAATTGTTTACTTGCAGTTCTTTGAAATGAAACACTATGATGCTATTAAGGCTCTTAATATCTATAGGCGAGCTGGTAAACAGGTATAGTTGGAAATCTACTGTTCCATAAGTGTTGTAATTGATGTCTTCAGTTTCAAATCCTATCAAAATAGTGCATATACTTGTAGGTTTTTGTTTTTTAAGGATGATTGTGATCTAGCATTACGTTTTTCCAAAAAAAAATGCTTCAATGGCATTCCCTCTTGACATGTTTGAAGTTTTTATCATTATTTACTTCCTCTCATGATGCATATACATAATTTCCTATTCATTTCCAAATTTTTAGTTTACAAAAACAATTTTTGTGGCAACATTTCTAGTGGATTTATTAATTCATTAGATGATGTGATGTCTCATTGATTCATTACATAGTAGGAGAAGAGGAATACATTACAACATCTTGACTTGAAAGTTCCCTAGTAGGACAAATGACAAGAACAAGAATAGGCAGCCTTTTATGATCTTGGAGGACTGGTGACTTGACTATCACCTCAATAGAAGGAAATAGTAATGCTATTGTCACTGTCTTCCTTTGTGTTTGTCAATTGAGCCATCTGCTTTGCAATTTTCCTTGAAGACCCATTTAACCATTTGCACTTTTTCCTTTAGGCATATCCTCAAGTTCCAGAGTTTCATTTCTCTATATGGAATCACATTCCACCTCTATTACTTTCTCCCATTCTTCTTTCCATGTTCATTGAATCATATTCTACCAAAATTGTGGTGAATTTGTGATCAAAGCCATATATATAATATAACTGTTGTAAAGCATATTGTTGCAATATTCTTGATTTCTTGCTTCCTTTATTGCTTTAAGGTAGTTCCTATAGCTTTGAGCCATCTAATGTTCACAAATGTTGTTTCAGAATATTCTTGGGAATTGATGATGGTCTCACTGCTAGCATTCTAGAATCTTCTTGGGCTTTGATGATGTCCTCACTATTAACATTCTGGAATCTTGTTGGGCTTTGGTGATGTCCTTAGTACTAGCTTTGACATCATTGACTTCATTATCACTGGATTCTTGATTGCTCCTTTGTTCCTGACTTGGAATGCTTTCTTCTGCTACCTTTTTACCTCTTTCTTCAATAGGCCATGGCACTTCAATTTCATTTGAATTACCTTGGATATAGTCATCCTTAAATATAACATCTCTGCTGAGTGTATATTTTTCCAAATAAAAAATTTGATATCCCATAGACTCTCCACTGTACCCTATCAAAAATACTTCTAACCTTTATCCTCGTGCTTATGCACTTTTTTGAGAAAAAAGTACACAGGCATTCCAAAGCAACACTTTGGGATGAATCTCCCTTGGTTTCTCATCATTTCATGCTTCTTTAGGTGTAATATTATTTTCAATTTTCATTGTATTTCTATCAAAAAAATTTCCATTACACCCATCCCCCTGGCTGATCATGCACTTCTCTTTCTTTCTCTCCAGTTTGATATCCCTCGTGCATCCCCCCCCATCTCTTAAAACCCACCCCACACCCTCTTTCGGTTCGACGAAGGCGACCCTTGCATATTCTCCTCCACCCTCAAGCATGCACTTCCACCTGAAGCCCATTTCAACTCTCTTGAATCCGTCAATGACAAATACCGATGCCTCTCATCTGCAATCTGGGAGGTCGCGCTTCAGTCCTTCCCTTCCTCCACCCGCTCTATTGTCGCCCCCCCCAAGCTAGGAGGATGTCCTACGAATAAGTGGTATGACTACGAGTGCAAATATCTGCACCAAGATCTCCGACATCAGACACTCCCTACCGTCATACCCTAGCATCTGCTCCTCCTACCGCGGCCTCCTTCGCTACAAGAAACGTCATTCCATTTCATACAAGAGACAGATTCTTCCTGGTCTTCTTATCCATTCCCCTAAAGAATTCTGGGGCACAATTATTTCCAGGCGATCTCCCACCCCCTCCGAACTTGAACCCACCTCCATGTTCTCCCACACTTCCATGTTGTATGACATCCCCGGGCAACCCCCCATTCATGCTGTTTCCCCCCTAGCTCCCTGTCATTTCTTCTCTGAAAAGGATATCAGAGAGGCAATTTGGGCATTGAACAACAGCAAAGCTGCAGACGAAGAAGGCTTCCAGGCAGAATTCTTCAAACTTGGGCTTTGTCCTCTAGTCAATTACCTAGCTGATCTCTTCAACCATGTCATTCAAGATGGCTTCCCTGAGGGATGGTCCCACCATATCATCTATCCCATCCATAAGGCAAGATCTACCTCCGACCCAAAAAATTATAGATCGATCATGGTCGGGCACACATTCTCCAAGCTATATGCTACTGCCCTCCACAGGGGACTCTCCAGCTTCCTAGAGCAGAGACATCTTAGGGAAAGTGGCCAAGCTGGTTTAAGACTGTATCATCAGACCATCGACCATATTTTCACTCTTCGAGCGATGATCGAGGAGGCTCAGCATTGGTCCTCCAAGGTGTACTACTGCTTTGTGGATTTCAGGAAGGCCTTCAATTTGGTCCCTAGGGAGGACCTTTTTCAGAGACTGAGAGAGATTGGCATATTTTCAACTCTCCTGAATGCCATTATGCGCCTCTACGAGTTTGTTCTTGGCCTTCTCCGCATAGTTGGAGGGATGTCGGAGTTCATCTGGAGCACTATTGGAGTCAAGCAGGGGTGTCCACTTTCCCCCACTCTCTTTGGGATCTACATTGATGAGCTGGAATCTTTCCTCCGAGACCATATCCAAGCATCCGATGGGTGCCTTCTACACCATGTATTTATCTCCATCCTACTTTTTGCCGATGATATTGCTCTCCTAGCATCCTCCCTGGAAGGCTTATAGAGGCAGCTAGATGCCCTTGCAGCATTTTGTGACCTTCGGCACCTGACGATGAACCTAAGAAAAACCAAAATCATATTTTCAATGGGGTGAAGAAGACCTCAATTTTCCGCTTCCTATTCGAGGGAGAAGAAATCGAGGTCCTCAACAGTTACACTTACTTGGGAGTGCAGTTTACAAGTCCCCATTTCAACCTTCAACCGACCCTTCAGCCCAGGATAAAAAAATGATATGGCTCCCTGGACCTTCTTGAGAGATAGTGCTTCCGTCACCACTTCCAAGAAATTTCATCCAAGATGAACATCATGGATACCTTGATCCGCCCCACTATGATTTATGGATTAGAGGTTTGGGGCCCCTAATTACTGGAGTCATATTTGGCCTCAGTAGAGTGCATCCAGACTCTTCTCTTGCGCCGCTTAAATCGGTGCAAGAATACGGTTCCTCTAAACATCATCCTAGCAGAGTTTGGAGCTCAGCCCTTATGCCTGGAGGAAATCTTCAGGATAGTCTCCTTTCTTCATTGGATCCGTGGACTGGTAGACATGAGGGAGGGTCAAGAAAGGTACCCATACTTGGCCTATTTCTCCTTGGAGAACATCACTCATACATAGACAGGTCGCACCAAATGCTGGTTCACCAGGGTGAGAAAACTCCTTGGTCTTACTGGTATCTAGATGGATCATCTCCCTCCGTTCCAGTATTCATTGAATGCTCCAAGGCACCATCTACCTAACCAGCAAGAACTCAACAAAATCATTAGGGAGGACATCTACAGGCAGTACATTCAGACTACATGGGTCAATCCTCCGGGCGGACTGCGCCCAAAGATGGCCTTCTACACTGAGCACCTTCTAGAGATCATAGATGGACTCATTATTTGACCCCCTTATACCCCCCAGCATTGGATGCATGCTATTAGGATCCATCTCAGGCAACTCAAGGTTGGATCGCATAGGCTTCAAGTTGAGACAGACCATCATATTGAGAGGAAGGAGAGGATCTGTCAACTTTGTCACTTACAGGAGGTGGAGACTCTGTCACACTTCATCTTCAGATGTCCGGTCTACTATGAGATCTGAGGGCCTTTTCGATGCCTATTTAGGGTCCCCCAAAGCCTAGCTAGCTTCCTTAGATACACTGACCAGAGATGACTGGCTCTTTACCTTCAGGAGACCTTCAGACACTGCTCGAATTTTCTCTAGCCTCCGTCCTTCCCAGCCCCCACACAGAGGATCATAGACTTCTTTAGAGTAATCCCATGTTCGCGGGGCACCAAGAGAACCACTAATTGGCCCATAGACCTCGATTCCAGAGTAGTGCAGATTCGAGAATCTCATCCCACTAGACCCCATCAGTGATCCAGGACTAGACCCCCCTCCAGGTGGTGCCCCAAATCCTCCAGGCGGCAATGACATCAATCCAGTTCCTCCTCAGGGCAGTAGACATTGACAAGTTTCCTTTAGTCCTCCTCGATTGGTCTTGGATGCTAGGAAAATGAGTCCCCCCCCCCCCCTTCAGGAGGCTCCTCTTTCTCCTCCAGGACTTCTTCATCACAACTCATTGTCAAGATGCTTTAGTCACCTAGTTTTACTTTATATCTACACTCTTTGTAGTTTTGTATTTCCTACTTTTATAAAGGAAGGGGACCATTTGGTCCATCGGCTGGGCATGTTGTAATCATTGTAACCGGAAATCCCATTGACCTTTTTGTGGTCATTCATTGGACATTAATAAAATTATCTTATATTATCTTATCTTATCTTATCAAAAAAATACATTGGTGTAGTAATTGCTTCAACTTAAAAATTATTTGACAGATTTTACCTTTTATAATTCTCCTTGCCATCTCTACATCTATCCTTCATTTGAAACATTTCTTTCTCTGTGAATGCCATGAGACTTGTAATACCTATAAAATATAGGAATGATGGTGTAATATTCACTTGTGGCCTCATGCCAACCTTACATGTAATCAAGGCTATAAGTCTACACATGTGCAACCACAACATTTTATTGTATTTTTTCAATATATACTATTTTAGGCTAAGGTCAATGTAGTCAACTTCCTTGGAGCTAGCACCCCACTAGCCATCTCTACATCTATCCTCAATTTGTCAAGATGTCCTGACTATTAATATTCCAAAATCTTCTTGGGCTTTAGTGATGTCCTTAGTACTAGCTTTGTCATCATTATTTTCATCACAAATTCTTTTGTCATGAGCTAAGTGTTGTCTTATGTGATTCTTTAGCTTATGGGAACCTACATCTCATGTTTCTCATGTTCATGGGTTCATATTCTCTCCTATTTGTGTTTATGCTTTTATTTATTTATGGTTTTTTGGTTGTCTACATTCAATCCTTGTTTATCTCTTGTAATCTCAACATGGTATCAGAGTAGGTGTGAACTTGCCTCTTTGGATTATCTCATTTCTTCGAGGGTTTTCTAAAGTTTTTCCTTGGGTTTCACCCATATTCAATGGCACACTAGAATGCTGATCCAAAAGTGGTTTAAAATCATGTTTTCTAAGGTTTCTTCCTTTTAGAGCTTCTAAGTAAGGCTCAATTTTTACTATTTTGATCAAGGGAATTGCTTAGTGATGGAATTTTTTGGGTTAATTAGTCGATCTGTTAGACTAATGGCCAATGGCATTGCCCCAAGGGTTGCAACACTAGGGTTTTTAGATCATATTCATTTAAGAGTTTCAAACCCTTCTTTCATGCACACCTTCTTAGGTGTATGCAAGGGATCTCTTAACCACTTTTATCTTTAAATTTATACTTTTCCCTAATCAAAGTGGTTGGTTATTCTTGGGTAGATTTATTTAGGATACTACTATCACACATTTATATGCACATATTTTACTGCACTATGCATGTTGGATTCTGCCCATTTCAGGATATGATGATTTGGCTCATTCATCATTGGAGGCTTTCCTTATTTTTTAGGAAATTGTTGTTTTATAGTGGATGCCATGGTTGATGATGTGAGGCATATGTAGAAAAATTTAACTAGCTGGAAACCTTCACAGTTTTAAGTTTTTACTCAAATATATTTCTGACAGTACCAAACTAGAAGGTTTGATATACTTGAAGTAAACAAAAGGCTCTAAAATATTACTGTTACACAACCTATTAGCTTTGTAACCTATCATATTTTATATTCTCGAACAACCCTGCCCTGTGTCGAGCATTGTTAAGCTTTGCACTGACTAATAGGAACCTAATTTTTTCATCTATGGGTCTTATTCCCTTTTTTATTGCAAGATAATGTGTTATTAACTTATTCATAAATTTATATATATATAAACAAATATGGCATTCCCAACTCTTTCATTCCAAACTTGTTGAAAACTTGTTTGATTGTGATCGTGCAAAAGCAATTTTTTTAGGACCAAAGTAAATTGATCGTACAGTGCCCTGAAGCAATTGTTAATTTTTTTTAAGGATTGAAAAAGGGTCATATAGATCAGTTTGTATGTTTTATAGGGGTTGAATAAATGATCCATAAGTGATAAGTATGTGTCAGCCATGGAAAAACCAAAGTGGTTGAAATAAGGGTCAAACCCTTCTGCCAATAGGAAAAGAAAACTGTGCGAAGAAGGGGTGGATGACATTTCGGGTGGTAGAAAAGGATCTATTAGTATCACCTCAAAGAACACACAGTTTTGAGTGTATTTTTCCAGGAGAGGTGGGAAGGTATGGTCAACAGTCGTTGGTGGAAGAACTGTGGCCTGCATGAAAGTCTGCACTCAACAAAAAAAAAATCACAAGAAGAAAAAGGTGGCAACTCACTAAGAAGGAAACAACACGGGCTAGAATAGTCGACACAACTCAACTATTGAGAGATCGCAAGGGAAAAGGCACACAAATAACTGATAGATTGGCAATTTTCTGCATAGTTTGTGGATGGAGGAGTGCTATTAGAGCTAGCTAGACCTATGTCAATGTAGGTTTAGTAGCCACCAAACGTGGTCAAGTAACCTAGTTGAAGCTGCAATGATAAGCCTTCAGGCACAATATGACCGAGAATTGGAGCAACTACAGTTGACAAGCAGAGTATCACATAGATCGTAGTCATAGGTAAGCTGGTGGGATGTCGGGTTGGGTGCAGGAGCCTGCATCAAACTTCTTGTGCCTACATCCAAAATAGTCTCGCCTTCAAAGTGGTGCATGTTCTCAAATATAGTTATTTAATAAGCATACATCCTCATGTGTCACATTTGGGAAAAGAGTTGTAGGGAATCTCCACAATTCTCTTACTGCGCATGTCTTTCCTTGTACCAATCACTAACATTCGTGCATATATTTTACTAAATAGCAGATATTTTCTCTCTTCAACATATCATAATTGTAATGAACAATTGCCTCAAGATGTTGATTATCAATGAAATTTTCCTCATGAGAATGTGTCTTATCTTGAGGAGAAATTTTCTCATCAACCGACCATTTTGAGGTAATTTATAAAGAGGATGATAGAATAAATTTGAGATAGTTAAAGATGACTTCATATTTCCCTAATTTTTTAGGGGAGGTGGGTAATGAGGCATTGATGGATCAAATATAAAAGGAAGAATTACAAACAATTTTTCATTGTTTCCAAAAGTAGAATAAGCCTCAGTCACTTCGTAGGACAATATAATTCTTCTAGTGGTTTTATGACTTCCTTCAAACAAACCAAGAATTGCTGACAAATTAAAATACAAAAGCAGGATTTGGGAGCTTTCAATTCAAAATTTCAGGCTTTAATCCCAAAAATTAGATAAGAATGAGATCATTTCAAACCCATATCACTATGTAATTGCATCTAGAAAATCATTGAAAAAATTATTGCATGTAGGGTCAAAATCCACTAAGTTGATTCCATGTCATTAGAAGAATTTTTCATCCTTCCTAGGAAACAAATCCATTACGGAATAGAAGTAGCCCAAGAAGTAATTTATAACATCAAACCAAAAAATTACAAGCAATGTTAGTGAGTTTGTCTTTCCAAGGCATATGATAGAGAAAATTGGCTTTATTTAGGGCCATTCATATACGGTTCAATGTGCAATTGGTTAACCAGATAATGAACTATCTTTCCTCAATATCTTTGCAATTCTAATTAATGGCTCAACCTATTCTTCTATCATGCCTACAAGAGACCATGGGTAGGTATGACTAATGGATTCTCTGCTATTTTTTATTGTAGAGTAGGTGGTCTCAACAGAGTTATAATAGAGTCAAAAAGAACTATAATATTGACAAATATACAAATAGGAATTACCCTAAACTTGACATATTTATTCTTTGTTGATTAATTTTTTCTTTTGGATGATAGGACCAAGTTAGATGCAATTATGCTGAAGGACCCCACCCTTGAGGAACTAAAATTCCTACCTTAAAAACTACTAGGTCAGGTACTCTATAGAGATCACTTCCATTGCATACTTTCTGTTAGCACTCAGATTGAACGTTAAGGCTAAGAAGAGGCAATCCGAGGTAACCACAGACCAAGCTTTCGATCTGACATCTAGCCTTGCCAGACCAGAGAGGGCTCTCTCTTTTCCAATGAAAGGTGGTTGTAATGACTAAATCTTAGGCTAGATATGAAGTATGGGGATTTGATCTGAAATTTTTGGGTCGAAGCAACAAGAGATAAACAATCATTGGGCTATGGAGTCGAGGCTGGTTTCTACCTGCAAACTTGGGGAAAAATAGACATTATGCTCAACCAGATAAATGATGTAGATGGGGGAAGAAAAGAGGAGAAAGCCCGCTGCCCTGCAGGCATCAATCAATGTATGAATCTCCAGTGGTAGCTTTAGCAGAAAGGAAAACACAGGGTTATTAAACAGAGCAACTAACAAAGGATGGATTTTGTAAAAACAACCACTACATTTAACAACATAGTCATTGTGAAAGGAGCATCATGTGTGGATGGATTCCTAACACTTCCCTTAGAGAATGTCGTAAAAAAATTAGTATAAAAACACAATATGAAAATGATCTTATAAGGAAAACATGTTGAACATGAAATACTGTGATGGATGCCAAATTTTAAAGGGCAGAAACTACTTCATTAACCTAATATTGAGGAAAATTTACGCAATCCAAAGCAGAAGTCTCTCTGTTGAAAATCGAACCCTTACATCCTCAAAAATATTCCTATATATACCCTATTACAAATTTATTTTGATTCCTCTACATAGGAATCAAAATAAAAATAAAAAATAAAATATATTTGTGTTGGCAAATAAAATAAATTAAATTACAACTAAAGAATTTAATTAAATCATCTAAAATAAAATGAGTTTGCTGCAATATGTCGAACTGTTAGAAGTTTGCTGGAGTTTGTTCATGACATCTAGGATTCCTTTGCTAAATCTGAGCCTAAAAACTCTACCTCTTGAATGCCACTTTGCACATGCCCTTATATTCTGGAGATGCATTTGCCACTTTTCCGAAATTGGGAAAAAGTATCCAATATTTTAATGCTAAAAATATGAGTCAAATCTGCCACATATGTTCTTTGAATTTGAAGATGAATAGAATGCCCAAGTATTGCAATCACTGCCACCTATGCCATTTTTCAAGCCTTGTTTGTTCCAAGTTTCAACTGTAAAGGATCTAGAAAGCTCTGAGGAATCCAAAGAATCATGATCAATGGCACTGAGATCCCCATCCTCCATTACATAGCTAGGACAGGATGTCTTGTAAGCAATTTCTATTTTAACCTCCATTCCATTAATAACATCATTGTGATTTCTCAAAGCTGAACGTGTTTTCACTGCTTGTTTAAATGGGTTCTCCAATTGTTTTCAAGACAACATGTAAATGGGCCTCCCTAACACCTCGAATATCTAAAGATGATAAAAAAGCATCAAATGCCTGAGCAGTGTTAATAACCTTCTAGATGCCATCCTCGATAGATAAAATTTTAAAGGAACATTCCCACTGGCCCTGTCAAATTTTAGTAACATTATCCCATTTATCTTCGGGATAAAGAAACCCATTTGTGAGAAAAAAAACCCTTGTTTTTCTTTTAATGTCATTTCTGAAGTCAATATTGAGCTCAAAATCCAGCACTAATGTTGGAAGCTTCTGAATACTGGAATGTACATGCTCTTCTTGCAAAATAAACATGTGATATTTGATCTCAGGATGCAGAGACCTACCAATATCAAGAGGTAATTAGCTCACAGACAACAACCCATGACTTACCACATTGAGCAGGGAAGAGCCAGTTCTCATGGAAACCTCTCAAATAATCTAATGACATGCTATTTTCTTCTGCGCTCTTTTGTAACTGAAAAAGTCTATGGCATGTGTCTGGACTGGCCCTCAAGTAAATAAATCCATCATGAACAAGCCCAGGTAAAACAGAAACAACTGGATCAAACCATGAATCATAGATGCTAAGCTCCATCCCATTCATCCACTTTGTCTCATGAATAGCTCACACAAACGCCATCCGATCGCTGAAAACACTTCTTTCCTTGAGTCGTAGAGGCTTTAATCCACCTGCAGACTCTCACTCTTGCATCACCCTCATTACAAAAACGTAATTCTGAAATGTGTAAGCATACCGTTGAGGTTTAGCATAGAAAGCATCCAATATATTGAAATGATCAGGCCCAATGTCTTGCCACATAGAAATAGGCTCAGGAAACACCTCTACAAGGTCACATAACTCAAGTGTCTCATTTGAAATCCTCTGTAGAAATGTGGTTTTCCCAACAATAATATTACCTTCCACACAAAAATGTGAGCCTCTTTTTCTGCATTTTTCTCTCTCCATCTTGCACGGTTTCTTCTTCCAGCTCTTCATCCACACTCGCCTTGATGTAAGAATTTATACTCTCTGTGTGTTTCTTGTGTATGATTCCAATGGAACTACGTAGAAACTCAACCATCTTTTCACTGCCATCTCCAAAACTGCTAATACAATGAGTTGATAGACACTTTGGCCAATTATATTCCTCCACATAGAATTACTAATAAAACTTCTAGTTCTTCATACAGGTAATCTTTTCAACACATCATCATTTGGAGGTTCTGTTTGCAATGCCAAAGCATCAAGTGTATCCATAATCAGATTGACCCAAAGAAACTAAACTAAAGTGAGGGGGGCAGTTCCTGTTATACATGCAGAAACAGAATTCAAAACTAGAGCAACCACATTAACTATCAGCTGGAAATACACAATTTTTTGAATGTTTACATATACTGAACACCCCCATTTTGCTACATTTACAATTGTTGCAAAATTGTCATCTGAAATCGCCACATCTGCGCTTTCCTTTGCAACCTCAATCCCAGTTATGCCCATAGTAAGCCCAATGTCGGCTTCATGCAAAGTTGGTGCATCATTTGTGCCATCACTTGTCACAGCAACAACTTCTCCGAGAGTTGTGCGCAACTATCTCACCAAGGTGTGCTTGTCCAATGGTGAAGATCCTGCCATAACCTAAATATTTAGTATCAGAGTCTTCATCTCTTCTAAGCTCTTTTCATGAAAATCAGGTCCTTCAATTTATACACCATCATCTGTTAAAATGCCACTCTGCTGCAATTGCTTTTGCTGTGTTAATATTGTCACCAGTGACCATCCTCACTGTAATACCTGCAGTTCTACAGAGTTCAACAACTTCTTTGACACCAGGATGCACAGGATCCTTGATGCCAACAATGCATATACATGTATAACCATTTGTAGGAATGGTTTGTCTCCACTTCTGACCCTTTAGCGACACCATAACAACATAGGTCAATGAGGCCAATGATAGCTGCAAGGGATGTCTGCAGATCATGACTCGTATTTGAAAAAACAATGCTTTTATGGTTACTCTTTCTCTCTGATTGCCTTTTTTCCTCAAGTTGTTGAATTAATCCCGCACAAAGGTGTATTCCTTTGCTTATAGATCTTGTAAGTGAAAAAATGAAAAGACAGCTTACAAGGAACATGCAAACTTCCAATGTGATTAGAAGAATCAATGTTGTCTGACTTTGACTTGTCATGGGACCCCAAATGCTTTTATGTGGAATAATCAAAACAAATACTAGAGCTTTTGCAGCCAGATGAAGTGAGGCACTTTCTAATGTATATTATGCACCTTGAATTCTTGCATCAAAGGTCCTGAAAGTTTCGTTGCCCAATTTGGATATATTATCCAATTTAATTTTGAGATACAGAGTTGCTCCTGCCACCACAACATTACTAGATTTTGTAGCTTCCAATAGTATAGGTTTGTCTACGTCACCTTTCACATGGAAAGTAGAACCTGTTTGTGCAAGCAAATAACCATCTTCTGTGGCTAGATACATATCAATACCTTGAAGGTCAAATTGCATTATGATGTTTGTTAAAATACTCATTGGCACTCCTAAAGCCACAACACTAGAAGGAGTTGCATTAGATGAATCTTTAATAGAAGCCAATGACAGGAATACGAGTTCTTTAGACTAACCAAATGTCAAGCCCCAAGTAGTGAGTCCATGCTCACTATATAGTGCATCTTGAAACCATTTTGTTTCCCAAAAAGCATATGCACTTGTTGGAATCGCCTCTCCTAATGGTTGTCCTCTACTAAAAGTAGATGAATGATGATAACAGAGATATCCTTGACTCCTTTAAGCTAATACATTTCTCTTTGAATTATTGGTTGTATTTTCAAACAGGATGAATGTCTCAGTAAAATTTGAATAGTAAGAGATGAGTAATCCATTTTTTCCCATGAAGAAAACTTGTGTTGTGTATGTATTAGTTGAGTATACTAGGAAAGTGCATGCTTTACCTACTCTTCTAATGTTGAATGTGAAGAAAAGCTTCCCTTCAGTACAGATGACACCATTAGAATATCTAAATGGGTTATAAATGCATTGTTTCCCTCAAGAACTGATCTTGTGCTTGCTTTGGCATATGTGAGCCATTCACCACAAAGATTATTGGAAACAACAACAATTGAATGTTGAGCATGTTTTGATGCAAAAGACCATGTTATTATTATTATGGTTATAACAATTGCAATAAGGAACACCTTTAAATAATAAATCATGAGCAATACTTTCAAAGTGATATCGGGCAACATATTTGTGACTATATAGCCCAAGATCATAAGCTCTTGGGATGAGAGAAGGGCAATGTCAAATTGTCAATACCCACTCTCTTGGAATTAAATATACTCTAGAAAGTATTTTTCAACAAGGAAGTAGTCACCTCGACCATAGCCCACTGGATTTGCAGCTATAAACCATGAAAAAGGTGAGAAGTTTTCACAATGTAAAATTACAAGGACACATGCATCAGGCATAACCAAGAGTCAATCATTCATTTGGTCTTATCTTCTTATCCAGAAGCCGGTTTTGGGAGTGTGATATACTATTGGAAAGCTCTTTCTGATCTGCTTATGATGAACATCTTTAGGACATGATTTTCATTGAAGATTATGTGCAAACATCTATGAAAACTAGACATATTAAGAGTCCAATTTGATCGCTGGTGACAGGCTGCAAAGACTGGAACTAACACTTTCTTCCCATTTACAGCTATAATGATGTCTCCCAAGACAGGCCAGCCATAAGCATCTCATTTTTTTGTTTTCAGTCAAGCTTTTACAGCTGGTCCATCTACAGGACCATCAAGCACCAGAACTCTAGTGACACTCAGTTGCTCAACAGACTCATCCAGTGCAAATTTAGTGCCCAAAATGGATCAAGTGATTTTTTGAAAATTTACTAACTGATCAACAATGACACTTACAGATCTGATGGAATTCAAAAGCCCACACCAGGTGATGCTCCTGATGGAGAGTACATAGAAGTGTTTATGCCAATCAAATTTCCTGAACTATCAAGAAGAGGACCTCCAATGGTCCTTTACCATCTGTTTGAATCACATTGTGTATTGGATGGCCAGTTGCAACTAAACTTATCTACTTGGAAAGCCCACTAATGATAACAGTCATCAAGGTGTGATCCAAACCAAATGGATTCCCAATTGCATACACTTTTTGTCCTACAAAAAGATTTGCAGAAATTTCAACCGCCATGGGTATTAATTTATCTTTTGGCGCATTCATCCATAGCACTGCAACATTGTTATCTTGTTCATGTCCAACTACCTCTATGTCATGTGTTGACTGAACACCAATAATTACTCTCAAATATAACAAGAAATTCCTGTCCTGATATGCTTTAGAAATATCTAAAACTTTCTAGAATAGTGCTCACTTACCACTTGTAGATTTCATGAATCAATTTGTAAAGGGTCTCATTAGTAAGATCCAAGATAAGCAAGTGGGAGAGCTTTAATTATGACTGTAATTTTATTTCAAAATAACACATGAAAATGCACCAAAATGCATGTCTAGACTCTTTATAAGTTATAACTACTCATCTCAGCAGCATGCCTCAAAAATGCTTATGCAATTTGAGATATTGCATCAAAAGGCTCATTGCCAACATCATCTCTACTTCAAGTAGATATTGTTGGATGAAAGAGAAGTTTGCTAGCATTGATGCTAAAGTAATAGGGTTGGTTCTCCTTGAAATCTTGCCAGTCTCTATTTTATATTTTACATTGACTTATACTTCAAGTTATGAATTCTCATTGATTTAAATACTGGTGTGCATTTTTCCCATCACAAGTGCCTGCAACGTTGGTGCAACGAAAAGGGGGACACCACCTATGAAATTTTCCATCAGGTAAAGTTCAGTTTCCCCTAAATTCTAATTGCCAAAATTTGTTACTGGTGCACCATATGCTGATTTCAGTTGCACTGAGAAAAAATATTGGGGAAATGATTTCAGACTTATAAGAGTGGATACACAGCACTGCCAAGGCCTAATTCAGTCAATCCAAGGTAAGTTCCATTAGGTCCTTCCAGCATGGTCTTTAAAATTTTAGATAAAAGTGGGTGGAATTTATGTTGAATGGCTAGTCATAAGTTTTGGGGTTTGATATTAAGGTCTGTAAATTCGTTTTCTCCTTGGTTGGGAGAGAAAAGTGAGCCTTAGGTTCTATTTGGGGAGTGATGGAAGTCAACCCTTTTGGTTTTTTTGGTGATGGAAGGTTACCCTTTTGGTTTTTTGGTGATAGGGAAGGAGATGCTAATTTCAGTTGCACTGAGAAAGAATATTGGGGAAATGATTTCAAACTTATAAGAGTGGATACACAACACTGCCAAGGCCTACTTCATTCAATCCAAGGTAAGTGCCATTAGGTCCTTCCAGCATGGTCTTTAAAATTTTAGATAAAAGTGGGTGGAATTTATGTTGAATGGCTAGTCATAAATTTTGGGGTTTGATATTAAGGTCTGTAAATTCGTTTTCTCCTTGGTTGGGAGAGAAAAGTGAGCCTTAGGTTCTATTTGGGGAGTGATGGAAGTTAGCGCTTTTGGTTTTTTTGGTGATGGAACGTTACCCTTTTTGTTTTCTGGTGATGGGGAAGGAGACCTATGGTCTCTGTATAGTCACAGATCGATCTCAGTTAGTCATATTTATAGTAAAAAATTTTACATTTAATCATAGGTTTTTTTTTAAGAAAATTGTATATATTGTTTTTGAACATCCAAGTTTTTTGAAATGGGTTATGAAAATATGAATATTTTCATGGTTAATCATATAGTCATATTGTTGTGTTTTTTTAGGAGTGAATTGTGTGTATTGCTTTTAAAAATCCAACTTTTTGAAATAGACTCTCCACTCATGGTCAAATTTTTGTTTTTGTTTCAGGTATAGCGATAATGAAGATGAAGTGGAAGACTCAAGAAAATGGGCCAAAATTTTGTGGATGTTGATTATGATGACTTTTCAGAAATGCATTCCAACACAACTGCCTGTTGCCATTCTGCAGCCTTCATTGTAATGCTTAGACTGCACTTAAATACTAGCCTGGAAATTCATGGCATCCTTCCTGGAAACAATTTTTTGTTTTGAAGAGATTCAAAGTTCAAACAAGCCTAGACTAAAGTAATGATTGCCATCAGAGCAGTTTTTTCTTTTCAGAGGACTCTACATTGTCTGCCTCGATCCCCAAAAATTCACAGACGGGTAGCAGAGGACTAACGGAGCCTGGACGTTGCGGTGACGAGCAGGGTAATGGCTCCCAAGGCCCACTATTTTGTCCGTCAAAATAATGCGCTTTTAGGGTGATCAAAATCTCTGAAAATTTGCATTATAGCTTACTCCTTTATTAAATAGTGAAAAATTGGAGCTGCACAGTAGGGGAATTGTTCTAGACTTAGTTTCATTTCCCCCTTTCCAAATATTTCAGATGGAGTTATCCCAATAGAGATTAGCAAACAATCCATGCTTGAAATGCTAGATGTTTTAAGGAACTCCCTCACTCATGAGATTCACAAGGAGCTAGGCAATTTCCATGAGCATTACGTACTTGTGTTCAAAAATCTGCTGGACTACATCGCTGGAAAAAATTATATTGATTCTGAGCCTACTAGTGGTTTATGAAACAGTGAAAAATTGGAGTTGCATAGTTGGGGAATTGTTCTAGACTTAGTTTCATTTCCCTGTTTCCAAATATTTTAGATGGAGTTATCCCAATAGAGATTGGAAAACAATCCATGCTTGAAATGCTATACGTTTTAAGGAACTCCCTCTCTCATGAGATTCACAAGGAGCTGGGAAATTTCCATGAGCATTATGTACTTGTGTTCACAAATCCACTGGACTACACCACTGGAAAAAATTATATTGATTCCGAGCCTACTAGTGGTTTATCAAACAGTGAAAAATTGGAGCTCAACTATTTTCAAGGAGATATTCCTGCTGATCTTATCACACTTCCTCGTGTTAAGATTATTTGGGCTCTATAGACAACTCAAAATGGAACCTTCCCTGAGGGTTGGGGTGAATGTAGTAGTTTGGAGATCCTTAACTTTTGTCAAAATATTTTGTCTACTCGAATTCTTATAGTTTTGAGTAGATGCAGGAACTTGTATTTTCTCGCTTGAGAGGCAATCAACTTAGAGGGATGATTCCTGAATTTCCAATTTCTTTTATGCTTTTATTTAATGTTAGTGGAAACAAATTATCTAGCAACATTTAAACTTGTTCGAATAATAGCTTCACCAAACCACCACTGCTTTCAATAAATGAGTTTTTCGATAGTTCGCAAGATCAAGTCACCTTTGCTGCTCTTTATTCATCTCTCTTTATGTGTGGTCTTGGGGAAGCAATCCAGATACTTCCATTCTATCTAATATCTTTATGCGTGGTCTTTGGGGAAGCAATCCAATCACTTCCATTCTATCTAAGGGTCTGACGGTGTTTCATGATTTCAAACAGTAACAACTTCACTAGTTTGCTTTCTCCACCACTAATAGATGAAGGGATAATGAAAGAACAACCATCTTATGGATTATTATTAAATGAAAACCAATTTCTAGGGAATATTTATAGCTCCCTTTTTACTTCATAATAGATAATTCAGAGCTTTGCCTTGAATTCCAGGGCAATCAAATATCAGGGGAAATTCCTGCAGAGGTACTAGGGAATTATAAATCATTGAAGTGCTTAGAGACCTCACATAATCAAATTAAAGGATCAATATCATTCACCTTTGGGAATATAACATCATGAACGCCCTCTACCATATTCTATGAGTGCTCTAGCATATATTCCACCATTCACATAGCTTCTAACAATTGACATGTGGGAGCTCATACATTTGCTCATTATATAAATCTCAACAACTTTTTAGCTCTGGATTCCTCAAAAGTTATAAATTGTTAACCCACTAGTTGAGTAATAATGTAAAATTAAAGTGTTACCCAGTTCAGTAACAATGCAAACTATTGACTGTTAAATATTGACTATTTTAGAATTTGGCAGTTACATCAATATGTTGTTAATGCTTACATTTTTTTAAGTGATAGCCCTTGAAGAATGGCGGACGAAAAAGCTTGAAGAAGCTAAGAAACGTGAAGCAATGAAAGCCAGTGTGAATTCCTCCACAGAAGCCAAAGATACTGGTATGCATTTTTTCTATTCAGCTTATGTGTGACTTCAACTGATGGCTTGTCCGTTAGTTGTGATGGCATAGTATTTTTTTGTGACATCAGGTTCTTTTCCTCCCTGCTCCTTTTGGTCCACAGCTCCCAAATTTGGGCGTGTGTTTATACATTATGTATTGGGGTTCCCATGAACAGAGATGGTGGAAAAAGTATTGGAGACTCACTGGGGCCCTGTGTTGGAGGAAGCTAGATTCTCATTACCTCCCGAAGCTTCAAGTGAGGATAGTGGAAAGATGCTGGAGGATGGACCTGAGATCGGTAATGAATATATGGGCAATCTTAGTTTGGTGTTTTCGCTTTTGAGTTCTTGGGATTTTGACTACTAGTTTAGCATCACCAAATTATTTTGTCTTCTTCACTGCATTATGTCTTGAGAGCATGTTTTACAAAGTATTCATATAGAAGTCTTATCTATTTTTAAGTTTATGACTTGAGGATTATGGTTTCCTGAAAATTTCTCTAGGTTCCTTTTTTCAGCATATTTAAGGTTATTGTTATGTTGCTAAATTTAAAAATTTGATTACTTACATGCGGGAGAATGGAATTTAGCATTTTGCATTGAAGAACTGTTAAAATTCAAAGTATTTTGTTTTAACATATGTTTTATTTTCCACCTTTTACCAGGTGTGTTATTTTTGAATGAGTTATATTGTTTCTTTGTTCAATTTGTCCAAGGGTAGCAAGGGTTTGGAGAATCCTAGCTTAAAATGGTGTAATTAAAGCTTGATTCATAGTTTGATATTATTTCTATAGAAGATGGAATCATACCTGGCAGGCCACTTCCTTCTGAATGCCATGCAGAATTACATACAAAATATGACAGAGCGACAGTTAAATGGGATCTGATGCACCATAAAGAAAGTGCTGCAGATTGTTTTCAGGCTTGCTTAGACCAAGCAAAAGGTGAAAATAAGTGTAAAATTTGGGTTTACTGTCCATTTGAACCTCGTTGCTATTCTCCAGACATATATCAACACAAGCATCAAGAATGCTGGCTAAAGCAGGTAGAATTCTCATGCTTCCTCTATTGGATATCTTGCATCTTCTACTATGTGGATTCATAGAGGAGATTTCCCTTTGGATATTAGATTCTTTTGTCAAGAAATATGTTGAGATTATTTTTTTGGGGAATATACATACATATTAATGCAAGTTCGAGCCTTTATTGCTAAATCAGGGACAACTTACTGAAGGGTAGTTTGAAATTTTGTGTTTGTTCTTATTCAAGTTTGAGTTTATTTCAAGACTACTACAGTCTATGGTCATGTGCGATTATGAATTATAACTTTATATAATTTTGATGTTTCTAGGTTGGAGACTGTACTATTTTCATTGGAGGATGCTACTATTGATGTGCCTAAGGCTCTTGAGTTACTTGGTAGGATTCTCGGAAAACTGGTTGTTGAACGGACATTCTTTATTCAAGATATAGCAAGGGAAATAAAGGATGGAGATACATAGCCAGGAAGCTTATTTGAAACGAGGGGATTTTGAGGTATTTCTCAAGAATAATATTTCAAGGTAGTCTGCTCACATTTTTAATGCCTGATCAATTTTGTGGTTTATCTGTGATATCTCATGTTGACAAGTGAATGGTTGGTTAGTTTTATCATCCCCAGCTTTCAGCCAAATGGCCCTACTTCAGAGGTGCCATGTCTCTTCGCGGGCCTTCAGGATCTTAGTGTGCTCAGATTCCAGCAAGTAGATGTGCACCTTTGATTCATCCGTTTCAAATCCTTGATGGTCAGATGAAATCATTTCAACAAGTTCCTCTTCAATAGATTGCAGAGTTTGTTCATCTTGAATGCTATTCTCCTTTGCCCAAACCCTAGTGAGCCTCTTGATCTCTTTCATCTTGTAGGCGAAGAGAGTAGAGGGGTCTAGGTTCGGTGGTCCTATACGGGTAGTCTAGTACTGAGTGACAACTTCAACATAGGATGCATCCTCAAGCCATGTAGCATTGAATTTGAAGGGTGCCCTTGGCTCTGGTGTGCATCCAACAAGTTCCAAAAAAATGGGAGAGTGATCAGAGAGTCCCCCTTATCCAACCCACTGTCGATAGTTGGGGATATGGGAAAGAATCTCCTCATGGACCAAGAATCTATCCAATCGTCTCGCAAGGGAGGCTTTCCCAGTCCTCTTATTGTGCTAAGTAGGTTGTAGTTTTGGTGACAGGATGTCCACAAGCCGATGCATTTCAATGAGGTTCTGAATCTCTTCAGATAGGGGATCTAATTGAGCGGAATGTCCCCATGATTTAGCTTGACTAAGAGAGAAATTGAGGTCGGCACTGAGTATGAGCTTGTCATGATTCATGAGGGGGAGGTTGAGGAAATGATCCCAAAATGTGAGTCTATTAGAGCACGACCCATATATGTTGAAGATGTGAAAGGGAGATCCGAATTCAGTCGATTGTATGCCGCCCCCCAAGTATCCCTCTCCTCCCCAGATATTTAGGAGATTTATCGACTGGCGATTAATGCCCAGTGCAATGTCGCCCGATCGGCCACAAGCATCCGGGGCATGAAATTTCTAGCCAGGGTGCATGCCTTTAAGAATATTGACAATTGATGATTCAGGGCCAAGGGTCTGTTGGAGGAAAATAATATCACAAAGGGTCAATTGAAGGAGAGAATAATCATGAGGGAAAAGATGCATGGGCTGTCTGTGCTCTAAGGACCTGATCGAAAGTGTGTTGACGTCCATCGACTACCTCCTTACCAGATTGGACAGTGGCCTACCTCCTGACCAGCTTGGACAATGGCTTTAGAAATATATTATTTGCGACCATGAGAAGATACCCCGATCTTGGGAGGGGGGGAATAATAGCTAATCAACAAGGGGGGGATGCAGATAGCTTGGAGAGGGATCTGAGAAAGTATGAGTGGTTGCCTGCAAAGTCATATGAGGCCTCAAAGGAGAGGGGGAGAGTGGGAGAAGGTATAGAGGGAGGGGTCACAGACGAAGGGAGAGGAGAGGAGGGGAATGTCGACCCAGATACAAAGAGGACCAATGATTGAATAATAGTAGATATAGCAGAAAAATCAGAATCAGAGTAAGGGAGTGAAGTAATACCCACAGATGGCTGTGCGACAACTGCTCTGGAGCAAGTAATGCACGACGAAGGGGGCCGAGGTGGATGAGTAGTAGGGGCTTCATTCAGAACACTAGCCCGAGGGGGTTGACCGTGCTGAGAAGTCTTCCGAGTGGGCGCCTGTGCCTGTGGAGTTGATGTAGGGATAGATTCAGTTGGTAGGGAGTGGGGAGTACTTGTAGAGATGCTCAACCTCGTGACATATTCTACATCGATAAGGCACACCTTCGTAATCCATGGGTTGGATCTGGGTAAAATTTCTTCTATCGCAATGTAATGGACTCTTCCAAGCCCTCTCTGGCGTCCAAATGTACCAAAATTCAAGCCATAGTCATGATACCAGTTGCAATATAAGATTTGTCATGATCAAGATAGGACCCAAGAGAATTGCCAATGTGTGCGAAGGTATCCTCAAACCAGAATTGCATAGGCAGCCCAGGTAATCGAACCTAGATGGGTCCAACACCCAAGTGCTCTCGCTTATGGTCGAATAGAGGGCTCCATCTCTTCAACAGGACTGGGGCTTGTTCTATGCGCCAATAATGGGCAACTACCCATTGTAGGTGTTCCAACCGATTGAAACTGACTGCGAACCATCCTTTGGGGAGAATGATGACAGAGGGTAAAGCATCAATAAATTGTCCCCAGATCTCCATAGTCCATAGCCGAATTCGCTTCGTGTTGTATTTCCAGCCCCGAATGTGTTTGACCAAAACCCTCTGCGCTGTTTCAAGTACATCACCCATCCCGTGTTGGTCTCTGAATGCGAGGTCGATACCCTTATTACCTCGCTTAACACATCCTGACTTCCTGGATGAGTGCGGTTGAGATCCAAGGGAGGGTTGCTCCCCTATCGAGTCTGAGGTAGGTTCCTCGATCGTCCCGACTGAATGTGAGGGCGGATCAATAGGGAGAGTGCCCGCAAAACACCCAGATGGAGGGGGGCACGACATTGTTCGCGAGGGTTCAGCCGAGGGCAAGTTCGATAGATGTAAAGGGGGTGTAGAAGCGGGCAAAGAAGGTATATGATACAGGGAGGAGGAGATATCCCGGATAGGGGTGGAGGTCTGTGACAATAAAAGGGATGTCAGAAAATGGTGAGATGCAGGGGATAACGACATAGATATCACCGGATCGGCTATAGGAAGGGGGGGGAGCACTCTAACAATGCAGATGGCAGATAATCAGAGTGGTAGGCAAGGCAAGAAGACCCCTCTAGAGAAAAATGAGGCCTGGTGGAAGCCCTAGATCCATCTGGCAAAAATGTAGATGCGGGAGGTGCCTGCGCAGATGAAAAAGAAGGGGAGTGTCGTGGAGTGGACCAGATCAGCAAGCCCTCCAATGGGTTTGGGGAATAATCCAACAACTCGTCCTCTAATGGGTCCGGGGAATAATCTAGTGGCTCGTCCTCCATGGCATCTGATGCGGGTCGATCGATGGTTGCAGAAGAGAACGAGCCGTAGAAAGTGTGACAATGAAAGGCAATAAGAGATGGGTGAAAATCGGGAGGCTACGATAGGAGGTGTAGGTGGTCTCAGCAGAAACCCCACCCCAGGGCTGACAAATGTGATCGTCCGTGGGATCGCGATGCTACAGTGTGTGTCAGAGCCCCCTCCATATTGCGTCATCCCTGATCACCGAGCCATTTAGAAACCCTTGGTGAAAAATATCTCAGATCGCCTTCCATCCTCATTCACATAATTCAATCATAAATATGGTAGAGATGGTGTAATGTCTTCAACATTCCTATGTTATACCAAAATGATTTCTAGTTAACATTCCTATGTGATACTTGTGTAAAGGATTCTTTTATCAGCCATTAGATATAGCCAACTCAAAAAGACACTGTTCTGGTTATCAGTATTAGTATATTAGTAAAATTGTGACTAATTCCACTCTCTTATTTGGTTCAAATTGAACTGAATCCAAAACTATAGCTATAAATTTTAAAATTGTATATTTATTTTTAAAATTGCAATATGTTAAAACATATTAACATGACTGTTTATTTTGTTTAAAATTACGAAAATTCACAACATATATATGTAAAGGGAGAAAAACATAAAAGGAAAAAGAAGAACCTATGTTTTCATTTAAAACAAAAATCCAATACTTATTCATATTAAGCTTAGATCCAAACAGAAAAGGTCAAAACATCTAGCCCCATTGGAAAATTTTCCACATAAAAAGACACCAAATATTGCCTGAAACATGGATGCTGAGTGAGCTATTATCAAATGGCTATCATATAAACCACAAAATTGAAATTTTGTGTTTGTTATTATTCAAGTTTGAGTTTATTTCAAGACAGCTACATTCTATGGTCATGTGCGATTATGAATTATAAATATATATAATTTTGATGTTTCTAGGTTGGAGACTGTACTATTTTCATTGGAGGATGCTACTATTGATGCGCCCAAGGCTCTTGAGTTACTTGATAGGATTCTCGCAAAAATAGTTGTTTAAGGGATATTATT
Organism: Pinus albicaulis; assembly: GCA_034641835.2. Taxonomy (NCBI): domain Eukaryota; kingdom Viridiplantae; phylum Streptophyta; class Pinopsida; order Pinales; family Pinaceae; genus Pinus; species Pinus albicaulis. The sequence goes on along the minus strand of CM076569.1, from coordinate 760,433,245 downwards.
TATTCAAGATATAGCAAGGGAAATCAGGGATGGAGGTACATAGCCATGAAGCTTATTAGAAATGAGGGAATTTTAAGGTATTTCTCAAGAAGAAAATTTCAAGGTAGTCTGCTCACAATTTTAATGCCTGATCAATTTTTTTGTTTATTTGTGATCTCTCATGTTGAGAAGTGAATGTTGGTTAGTTTTTAGCTCGTGCTCACATTAGTTGGTTCCTGAAGCTTGAGCACTTTATAACAAAAATAGGCAAATTCAAACAACACAAATGGTCCACTAGCTCTCTTTTCATTTGCTAACATTATAATGAAGTTTTATTAGAGGCACTGTTTGTTTGTTTGTTTTGGTTAGAAAAGGGTTTGCTCTTGGTTTTATGTTATTTTCAATTTATCATATGTAGCATGTTGAGAAATGGGAAAGTATAACGCGAAATTTATTTTGCAGAAATTGATGCTGAAGGAAAATTGCTTTGACATTGTTGATGTTAAGGTATATGTTGTATAAACTATTTATAGTTTAATTTATGTTATATTCTAGTGTTCATTGTCTTTCATTTCTTAACTGCATTGTATTTTATTTTATTTTCAGAAAATGAAATCAGTGTTGATGGTAAGAAGCATGAATTTAAAAAAGAGGAGAGCAATAATCATATTAGATGAATATGCACATTGTATGACATTTTTTAAATCATACAAATTAATTTATGTTGATTAATAATGAACACAAATAAAATGAATATACGAATAAATTATTCATTTATAATGATTATTAATGAAAGTAAATGAAATGAATATAAATTACTAAATTAGTCGTTTATATAATGAATAAATGGCTACTACAAATGATAAATTTGTGACTACAAATGATAAATTTTTGACTACAAATAATGACTAAATTTTTCATATAAACGACTATTAGTAGCTAATTTACAGTATCTTATAACACGACTAAAATTTAGTCATATTTATTCGGTCATTAATTGGTTTCACACAATGACTAAAATTTTCATATATATGACTATTAGTAGCTAATTTACAGTATCTTATAACACGACCAACATGTTGGTCATATTTATTTGGTCATTAATTGGTTTTCTCGAGTGATCATATAGTAATATATTTTGTTGTATATTTGGTCATTAATTGTGACATTTAATGACCAAATCAAAGACCAAATCAAAGACTAAATGAATGACTAAATCAGTGACCAAATGAATGACTAAATCAGTGACCAAATGAATGACCAAATGAAAGACCAAATGAATGACTAAATTAGTGACCAAATCAGTGACTAAATCAATGACCAAATATACAACTAGATAAGAAAATTGAGATAACCAATTAATGTTTAAGCTAAAAACGACCAAAAGTTGGTCGCGTTATAAGATACTGTAAATTAGCTACTATTGGTCACCGATTGAAAAATAGTCGTTTTATATGCAAATTTTAGTCGTTTTTTTAGTAATTAATTAGCCTAGTGTTGGGATCTTTGTCATTAATATCAGCCTCTAATAATTAACATAAGATAGAAAAACGTAGCATGTCAAGTGAAGATTTTGTTTGAGTGATGAGTACATTTTTAGTAGGGCCATTATAGAGGAGATTGAAAACTAATGTCACTAACATCAAGGTACATAGAGGGTTTGTTTATCTTGATTAAATATGAGTTAAATACCCTAGTACATGACAAAATCCAATGGATACATTGCAATCCCCCCAATCCTAAAATCCTGAAAAACAAATAAGTCTACTAGATTTTGAGTGAGATCTAAAATTCTACTTTCTCCATATGAGATCTAATGAGGTTGGAACAACCCTAAAACATCCTCATTCATTTGATGGTAATGTTAAAAAATTAATTAAAAGAATGAAAATGAAAGATAAATGAGAATGTCACTTTTACTTTAAGAATTTAACATTACCATAAATTGGATGTAGGATACTATGGACCTAATATTACCATATTTTTTTCTTTCTCCATCCCACTAATGATACTCCCACAATGCCCTTGAACCTTATAATACACATATTTCTATACAACATATAAAAACCCTTTACCCCCTATTATATGCTCAATATATTACTTCAAATTTTTCTCATTTTTTATGCCCCAATATGAATGCACGCGATATAGTATTGCTTTGTCAGTGAATCCCTCGCGAAATGCATGTGGGTAAATATTTATTTCCTACACTAGTTACTTAGAAAAAATCACATTGAATATAATAAATTGTCAACTATTATTCTATCAAATTCCATGAACTATGGCATTTGTTTTGATTGCATGTAATCTAGTTAATGCTTACTAATTTTGTTATCTTTATTTATGTCAATATTGAAATTTGCAATGATTATAGAAATATTGTAAATATGAATTAATTATTTGTTTTTCATTACAATTGTTTCCATAACTATTGAAATAAATGCAACTGGTGGAGCATGCAAATTTATCATGCATACTTGATCTATTAAATAGAAAGCTAATAAAACAAGTTCAAATATGTTATTGGGTTTTGTTGAATTGAAAATAAAGTTTAAATGCATGAATGAAGGCATAGATAGTTTTAAAAATATCTTTATTATGGTATTTAAATCAATTCATTTAATTAAAGAAACACGTATTTTGATAAATTTCAGTATTAAACTTTATAAAATATCCAAAACATGTAAATGTTACGTGAGGCACTCTGTAGTCCACAAATTGTAATGTGACACCTAATCATTTCATTATTAAAATAATATGACCATAATTACAGAAACATATATTCCATGAGACATGGTGAAAGGAGAAAAAAGTATTCAAGGAATAGATAACTACACAAAATATTTCGTTGAGCAAAGTGCAAACATGCGAAAGAAAAATTGATTACATGGAGGAAGATTTCATTTTGGACATAGATTTTTCATTTTGTGGTGAGCGAACATGCACGAGTGTATAGGAATGAAAGAAACATATATATGATATTTCTTAGTATTTTATCAATATGAATTTTCAGGCTCCACACAATGTATGAATCCGCACCTCTAGTTTTTGCACAATGTATCAATGGTAGAAGTGGAAAGAGATTATATGCAAATCTTAATATTTTTTTATAATTATAAGTTGGATTCTTGGAAAACTGCAGTTGTAGATTGCGGGGGTGCATAGGTCTCATTCATTGTGTGCAGTGGAGAGGTATGAAAAACGGAATGACAATAAATGATGGAAACGATTGTTGAAACAAAGAATTCTCACATAATGACAAAACATGAACCATGAATTTCCTTCATCAATTAATTATGCATCTTTGGACTCTTAAAATTAAAATTTGAGGAATAAAAATTTCATTATTAGCCATTAAGATCTTAAAATATATTTTTCAAACATAGGATTAAACCTTAACTAATTTTATAATATCAACTAATCCATGCTCTGAAAATTTGATATGTTCGAAGGAATAATGTATAGTGGAAAAGAGGGAACACATGTTCTTGCACACATATCATTATTTTGCACGTCCTTATAGTCTACTAAAATGGGCACTAGTTGTGGAGAAATGGTTATGCATCCATTTGTTGAATAAATGCTGAAAATACTATTTTATAATATCGACCAATTTCTAAAAAAGTAGTAATAATTATAAATAAGTTATATTAAAGGTTATTGAACATTGAAATGATGTCATGATTATGCATCATTTCACCATATAAATGTTTACGTTAAAAAAAAAGGGAAATCGAGAAATACATAAATTAAATTAGCAAATATTTTAAAATTATAGAAATATTTTTTGGTTTGCAGAAAGATGGGGAAAACAATTTTTTACACTAGGAGAAGGGAAATTGCTAAATCAATGGTGATCTACAATGACATAGGGTAATGCCAACAAATTAAAGAGAGTTATACAGATACATGTTACGAATGGGAATTAAACTTTATGTATTCATGAGGTATGATAATATGTTATTCTATTGTTTCCCAACTCGATAATGAGGTAAGTTGGAATGCTCGTAAGTTACATTTTCATTTGATCATTGTTGTTGTATTTCTTTATTTTTTCTTCTCTTCTCTTTATGGGGGTCATTATACTATTTTATTTTATTATTGGGTGGTATAATTGTTTACATATTTATGTTTCTATTTGGATTTTGTCTATCTCTATTTTGGGTGGCTTCATAATGGTTCTATAAATTTTCTTTTGTTGTATGTGACTATTCATTTAGATAGTTTCTTTTCGAATTACATCCTGGGTCATTGAAATGAAAGTCTTAGTGGGTTTTTGTTCTCCACTGAATTTTTGTTCTATTTAACATAAACAAATTTGTTAGTTTAGTTGATCCATAACATTATTATATTTTATTCTTTTTTGTTTTTTGGTGAAATAAAAGATGCCACGTGAATGAGGGAGGGTAAGGTGTGGAGTTGTTGAAGAGGAGAGTTATGTGAAAATCACATGGAGAGCATTAGTTATGGAAGGCCACAGATCCAAACCTATCAACCAACTTAATTTTACCGACCCTGCATCTTATCATCAAAACATTTGAAATGAGCTGCAGATCTCAATATTTTTTTGGAACAACTCATAAGAGGTCGACCTGATGGCCAAAATACGGTCATATCATTCATGAATGATATCAAATGAAATATATATTAACAAACCTTCAAAGGGGTTAGGGGCATCTACATGGAAATATAGATTTATTTTAAGGTAGATTTCCTTACATGGAGAAACATGTACACTTTGAGTTTCAGCTTTTTCCATCAATAGGTTGAATACCAAAAAATATTTTTCAATAACTACCCATCATAGTTAATAGGTTTTGGTTTTGTATTGATCCTAAAATTTATATGGATCTATGTTGATTTTATTTTTATGACAGTGAAACAAATTTTCGCAATTCGTAATATTATTTTTACTAATTATCTATTGGAAAACAAATTTGGTAACAGTGAGGCTAGTAATATATTTTCAAGCTATTCTCAATATTGTAATATTGTTTATCATAAATTGATATTTAGTTTCTTTTAAAAACACTTCTACCATTTCTAGCTCTTTTGGGTTTCTCTTTTTTTTTTATGGCATCCGCATATCCCTTTTTCTTTATTTGAATTTATTTTATTTAAAATTTGATGATATGCTTATTTTTTTTCTTTAAGATGAGGTATCCAATCCCCACATGTTGGAATTTATTTTTAGTGTTTAGTATTATATGCTTTACACTTTATTTGTTATGAAATCAACTCATAAAATAGAAGAAAAGATAGATCAGCGACTTAGAAATCATCCTCTTCGAGGTGGAAACCTCCTTTAAATTACATAAATGAAAAATTCTTGGATGATACATGACAAAACCTACCTTTTATATATAGTAGTCTAACGGGTCACAATATCACAATATGATGACCACATTGGCACACCAATAAAAATAATGGGGCTACACCTATAGGGCGCAATAATAACAATATGGGGACTACATGGGCACAACAATAATAATAATGGGGCTCTACTAAAAATAACAATAAGGGGCCACACTATTATTACAAGGACATAACATTATCCTATCCTTAAAATAAGTGTTGTCCTACACGCTTGAGTAGTTTTGGATTCTTTTGACGTATAAATTTCTCATCGTCCCATGTCAAATGTTCAGTGGGTAAGTTCTTCCACTTCATGAGATACTCTGAAATCGATCAATTTCATAGCTGGCAAGTTTTTTTCCATGGATGCTTCAGTGTCCAATATGATTTTTCCTTCCTTGTCAAGTTCTGGAAATATTGTTTGAACTAGGAGCTTTTCACGTATAACCTTCTTTAAGCATGAAACATGTAAAACTGGGTGCACTCAGGAAGATGCAAGAAGATCCAATTTGTATGCCATAGTACCAATATTTTGCAACACCTTGTAAGGACCATAATACTTTCGTGATAATTTATTATGCTTCTTAGTTTGCTTGAGGGACATTTGTTTGAATTCTTGTACCCATAAAAATACCCAGTCACCTACATAAAAACTTATTTTGCTATGATTTTGATCTTCTTGTTGTTTGATTCGATTATCCACCAAAGTGAGGTTATCATTTAAGTGTTGGAGAAATTTTTTTTGATGCTTGATGTGATCTTCCACTACTTGAACTTTAGATTTTTCTTTTAAAGATTATGTGATGGAAGATGGATGATATATATAAAGTGGCATAAATAGGGTCATTTTTGTTGCAATATGGAAGGAAGTGTTATACCACCATTCAACCATGGTAACCACTTGACCCATTGTGTTTTTTTATTATATACAAAGCAACGAAGATATACTTCCAAAGATTTGTTAACTATGTTAATTTTCCCATGGGATTGAGGATCATATGATGAGATATGAGCTAATTGAGTACCCAAACAAGAAAATAATTCCATCCAAAAATTTCCTTTCAAAATGGGATCTCTCTCGCTTACAATAATCTTTGGGTTTCCATGTAGCTTTTGAATTGTTTCCATAAATGCAGTAGAAACTACACTAGATTTAAATGGATGAGATAATGCACAAAAGTGTGCATACCTGGAAAGTCTATCAACTACAACCATGAAGACAAATTTTCCTTTGGAATTGTGTAAACCTGTGATAAAATCCATTGAAACCTCATCCCAACATTGACTTGGAATGGATGAAGGTTGTAAGAGACCCGAGTTCTTAATTGTGACAACTTTATTTTTTTGTAAAACCAAACATTCCACCACAAAATTTGTAATATCATATTTAAGGCCTTCCCAAAAAATTCCTTCTTGACCCTGTGGTAAGTTTTGAAATATCATGGGTGCCGTCCTAAGGGAGAGGTATCCAATTCCAAAGAATATTTTGTTTGAGCTGGGAATTCTTAGAAAGATATAAGCGATCTGTGTACCATAATGAATCATTTTTCTAGGTAAATGTTTCAATGGTATTGGGATCTTGCTGCAATTTTTGAATGTCTGTCCAAACATTGTCATCGTTCTTCCATTCCCCCCTTGCTTTGGTTATCCACTTAGTTTGGATAATGTAAATGGAACAAAGCAATTCTTCGACATCCTCATCCTTTATTGAGAGTGCATATGCAACAACATTTTTCTTCCATTTTTTGTAGATGATTTCAAAGTCATAATCCAACATCTTTGTGACCCATTTATTCTCCTCTTAAAAAGATAATATTTTTTCCAAAAAGTATTTAAGTATATAATGATCTTTTTTTACCTTGAACTGCCTTCCCATTAGGTAAAGTCACCATTGCTTTATTGCATATAGTATTGCCAACATTTCCTTATGATAAATAGGTTTCTCTAAATACTTTCCTATGATTGGACAACTTTCAAAATAAATGAGTCTTCTTTCTTGCATTAAAACCACACCAATTCCATTTCCTGAGGCATCACATTCCATAGTAAATGTTTTATGAAGTCTCATGTAGCTAAGACTGTTGCTTGGCACATTTCCTCTTTAAGATGTTCAAAGACCTTAGTTGCTTATGGAGACCAAGAAAATTCATATTTATTTAGTAATGATGTTCGAGGTACCGATATTTTCCCATAATTCTTAAGAAGCTTGTGACAATACCCTGTTAGCCCCAAAAATCCTCAAATATGCTTTATGGTTGTGGGAATTTTGCATTCCTTAGTAAATTTAATTTTTTTAGGGTCTACCTTAACACCTTTATGAGATACAATATGACCCAAATATTCCACCTCCTGCACTCCAAAGAAACATCTAGAGGTTTTTTCATATAATTGTTTCTCCTCCAATAGTTTGAGCAGCCTGTCAACATTTTGAACATGATCCTTCCAAGACTTTTTGTAGATTAGTATATCATAAGGAAATACAAAAACAAGTTTTCTAAGGAATTCTTTGAAAATGGAATTCATCAAACCTTGAAATGTGGAAGGTGCATTAGTAAGGCCAAAAGCCATGAAAAAAATTCATAATGACCCTCATGGGTTTTGAAAGCTATTTTCAGAATGTCTTTAGTCTTCATTCTAATTTGATGATATCCAGAACGAAGATCCAGCGTGGTGAAGTAAATTTCTACATGTAATTGAACTAATAATTTATCAACAATGAGGATGGGAAATTTCTTTTTAATATTGAGCTTGCCAAATTGTCTATAATCCATAAACATACACCATGATCCATTGTTCGTCTACACCAATACTACTGGAGCAAAGAAAGATATTTGACTAGGTTGAATTATGCCAACCTCTAACATTTCAACAACCATATGTTCAATCTAGCTCATTGGGGAATAAGGGTATTTGCAAGGCCTGATGTTTGGAAGAAAAATTCCAAGAATAAAATGAATAGCGTGATCATAATCACGAGTAGGTGGGATTCCTTTTGGAGTTTCGAACACCTTGGAATGATTTTCCAAGACCTTTTGGAGATATGGAGAAATAGATGATCTTGATGTTTGAACTTCTAGCGATCATAATTGTGTAATAATTACTATTTGATATTTATTAATAGTTTTTTTCATGACATTACAACTGATTATATTGTCTGGATTCCCCGCCATACCTCATAATTAAACTTCATTTCCTTCCCAAAAAAATTCCAGAAAATATCTTGAAAATTAAAAGCGATCATCCCCAAATATTGTAACCATTTGACTCCTAGTACAACATCAACACCACCCATTGGAATGGAGAGCATTGAACTATTCAATACATATTCCCCCATGGTCAGTTTGATGTTATGGTACTTTCTAGAGCAATTTATAGTTCCTTTATTTGCAACCATCACTTGACACTTTGGTGCTTGGTATAGGAAGAAATTCAATTCCTTGGCTACCTTACAATGAATAAAATTATGAGTACTACCCAAATCAATCAACACTATTAAATTTTTCTTCTTGATATGTCCTTCTATCTTGAGAGTTTGAGAAGTGGTAATTCCTGCCAATGAATTACAAGATATGGTCAGATTCATTTCTTATTTCTCTAGGGTTGGTTCCTAGTGTATATCCTCTTCTTTTGAGGTTTCTTGTTCCTTTTTTTTCCTCCTCTTCATAGTCTATGTAAACTAATTTATTCTCAGCACAGTTATGACCTTTAGTGTAATTATTATCATAACTATAGGAAAGCCCTTTTTCTCTTTTTTCTTCCAGTTGTTGTGTTGTCAACCTTGTAGGTTTTGGAAGTCTAGGAGTAGCAACACTTCCATATTTATACTTGTGAGTGGTAGGCTTCCTTGTTGCCATAATTTTTCTTTCAATTTTTCTTGCCAACATGAATGCCTTCTCCAATGGATCAAATTACCAAAGGTGAACCTAATGTTGGATGTTATCCTTTAAAGTCTATATGAAGACATCAATCCTATGCTCCTCTAGAATATCAATTACCCTTATATTCAGTTTTTGGAAGCCTTTAATGTGCTCCACCATTGAACCATTTTGTTTGATGTTTATCAATTGTCTAAAGAAGGTGTTTCTCTTTGTATCCTCATAATGTGCTATCATTTCCTCCTTAAAAATTGACCAAGTGACAATTTCATTACCAGAGAAAAGTGAGAGATACCATACTATTGTATTTAGTTCTAAATATAAAGCTGCAAAGAATACCTTTTGTGTTTTTTTCACATTATGGAGATCAAAATATTGCTCCATCTATAGTATCCATGTTATTGGATCATTGCCATCAAAATTCGTCATATCAATCTTTGGAATATGGTGCATCTTCAATCCAATGTTAGAGTCTATAAAATCATGACTAACATTTATTTATTTCTCATCATGAGTTTCCTCTACTACCTTTTTGCCATTAAGAAGATTTTCTTGTAGACCCTTTGTCAAACGTTCCTTCAAACATTCAATGTCTTCCTTGAAATCTTACATGTTGCCTTTCAATTTTTCTTATATCCCATCGATTTTTCCATGCCATTATTTAACGCATTCATTTCATCCCTCAAACCATCCATCTCACCTTTTAGTTCATTTTTGGTTGTTCTATGTTAGAGGGAAATTCGTTACACTTGATCCTATAATTTTGAGATATCATGTTGCAATTATTCCTCTTCATGTATCATAGAAGAGATTTTTGAGGGTGTAATGGGTGTGGAATTATGTTCGTGATGAATTTTAGACCCCAATACTAATATATGTGCTTAAATATTCCCGTGGAATCACCTCAAATTGATTTTTCAAACACAATTTATGCAATTTAAAAAAAAATCACACCTTTTTCTTTCCTTTGCGGAGATTGATATTGAGCCTAATGTATCTCTATGATTTTGGATCCCCAATATTTGAAATTTAGTCATGTAGTATCTATCTAAGTATACTTTCCAATTCCATAGTTGAAACCTAGTTTGGATTCTTCAAGCTAAAGTTATGTTTGATCTCCCACAATGACCTGATTATAAGCTAGTTGACTAGACCGAACATGTATGGAGTTCCATGTGTCATTGTTTTGACTTCAGCTCTATAATTGCTGCACGAAAAGCTAAAGTCTAGGAGACTTCTGTCACCTTTTACAAAATTTAAATCAGATGTTTGAAACAAATGTTATGATTATTTTCCCTAGGTCACTTATTTGAGACTAATTTTGGAGCCTACAAAAACAATAACTTCCTCAGATCATAACTCTGAAAATGTAGCGAACCAATATCTAAAAATTTTACATGAATTTCACCATGCTTTCGATGTAATGTGGTAAAATTTTTAGCTTCTAAATCGTCATAAAAAAAATGTATAGCGAAAATTCCAATATGACCTGTTTGAAGAAGTGAAACCCTTGAATCCTAAGCTATGATACCAAATGTTATGAAAATGACTAAAAAGATAGAATAAAATATAGATCAATGACTTATAAATCATCCTCTTCTAGCAGTAAACTTCATTTACATTAAATAGATGAACATTTATTGGATGATACAAATGACAAAACCTACCTTCTATATATAGTAGTCTAAGGGGTCACAATATCACAATATGGGTACCACATGGGCACACAAATAACAATAATGGGGCTACACTAACAATAATAATAAGGGGATACACTAGTATCATAAGGACCTAACATTATTGATATTTTACTATTTCTTGGATGCATTAAAAATATTTGTGTTTAGCATATAGCATGACACTTTGACCAAATGTAGATTGGTATCCTGAGGTTCAACAATAAATCACTTCCTTTTTTCGAATTGAAAGTTATTCTAAAATGAATGAATGAATGGACAAATGACTTTAAAATAATGTTTACTTTGCTAACTTAAATCAATTTTTTTAATTAAATAAATAAATAGTTTGATGAATTGTATTATTAAATTTTGGGAATAACCCAAACCTCTAAAGAATATATGCGTAATGTAGAGGAAGCTTTTATTCTACTTCCCCTGCATTCTCTCACATTTGTGTTCTTCAAACTATAGTGTGAATCATAACCATTTCAATATTAAAATAACGTGACCGCAATTATAGAATCAATTTTCTAAGATAAAGTAATTTTTATATTTGTTTTACCAGTAAAATGTTGTGGGAGAACAAAGAAACATGTGTATAAAATAACATAAAACTGATTATTTGTGATGTGAAGAAACAAGTGTATGGAGGGGGATTATTTTTAGAGTGCGTGAAGTTTACTGAGAGTATGTGATATTTCATAGAAACGTTATTGTGATACAAGAAAACATGTTTGTAAAATACCATAAAACTTGATCTTTTACAACATCAAGAAAAAGTGCATAGAGGGAGAGCCTGCTTGGAGTTGTGAATGTGGAAAAATAAAGTTTCTCCTACACATATATCTCATATGCATATCATTTGAATATGTTAGAATGGATAATAGATAGAGATCCTAATAAATCAATGATCATTGCATTATGTTTTATAGTAAATGACATTAAGTGTTCGAACAATGCCCTACTTATGTAAAAAACTGGTAATTATTTTTTTAATGTGTATCATGCAAGAATGTATGTAGTGGCACTAAACATTTCCAACGAAATTTTTTGTTCCTTGATTCGGATAACCATTTCCCACATAACACTTCTTCCTCTTATACATTAAAAATAAACTTTGTTTAATATTACTATTTAGTTGGAAAATGTGAAATAAAAAATACACTTATTATTTACTGAAGCCAAAATTTTTATGTGACAAAATTTAATAATCAAAAATTGAAAATTAATTTATTAATTTGTAATGTGCAGAAATGTATGCGGAGATACATGGCATTACAAAAGATTTTTTTTTTCCTTGCTCTACACCTATTTTTCTGCAAAATACTTCCTCCTCATGTGCACTAATAAGATAAAACCACTAGTTAGTTGATTACTTCATTTCTGAGGAAACATTTCAAACTCAAACACTTCATTTTAATGCTCAATGCATTTTTCTCAAGGTACATTCAATGAATTCCTGTGTTCGAGAGTCTTATGTTGATGGCTCAAGTTTAATTATAGCTTTGTGTTGGCTAATGAAATGGTCCTCATTTCCTACAACCACATTACAGTCAAAAGGTTAAATATTTACATTATTTGTTAAAATAGATTCGGTAAGTATGAGCAAAATAGGATTTTGATTTCCCATAATAGTATATATTAATTTTGTAGTTGACATATTTTTTATCATTTCAGGATTGGGATTATAATATTTCCCTAAAAAATGGTTTGACTTCTCCATTAGAAAGGCTAGATTTTTTGTCTTGCTATTGAGATATATTCTTTGGAATATTAACTTCTAGAAAGGTACAAACATAAGCTAAGCAATGAGGATAGTAAGATATGTTTTTTTGTGTATAAAAAAACTTTTGGGAGGAGTGTAGAAAACAATGTATGCAAGATGACATTTCATTTTATGCATATGTGTCTAACTAACAATCAATATGCAACATTACTTAGTTGATGTCAATCACAAAAATGTTTCTTGGCAAAATAAATCAATAATACCAACAAATTTGAAATGCCATCTAACATTTTTTTTAGTGATGACAATGAAGACACTATATTTCTACAACATAATTGATTTAACTGATTAGGTTTTATATATAGTGTCACTAACAATATGTGGAAATATTGGATGAATTTATAAAGGATAAAAATACAGTGTTTGGTATATGCATGATGTATACTAGCTCATTCATACTAACATCATCACTGAGTCAACAACTTGTAAAATTAGATTGTCATGAATGGCGTTTGAGAAAAAAATGTAATTAAAAACATCTGGATACTACTAGTTTGATCATATAATATTTATTGTCCTTATCACATTAGTTTTCATTTGTACATGTTCATATGGAAGGGAACACCTTTTTCATTTCAATTCTTATTATTGACATAACAATTTATTTCTATTAAATCATTCACTTTAAAGAATCTAAGTTATTTGTAAAATTAAAGAAGTTGTATCCATGTGCATGAATTGTTAAAAAAATACCCACTTTTGTAGTCATTAAATTTTCTTACATACTATCTTAATATGCATAAAATCATGTACAAATATTTACTCATACAAGAACACTAATTCACCATTAGTACTTAAGTGTCAATAAAAATTATCGGTCACAAAACTCAAATTAAACAACATATTCTCACCATTAAACCAATAACATGAAAATGAACTACCACTATCACATTGTTTACAACTTTCAAAAATAATCTTCAATAAAGAAACAAAATGATTCATATTGAAATATATCTTCAAAGGTAAGCTTAATAGTTTTTTGGAAAATCGCATGCAATTTATTAATATTTCAATTTCCAACAATGATTCCATGCAATACTAACTCATAGGAGTTAGTGCAATGCACTAAAGAGTCAATGCAACCAACTATCATAGACACAATCATAATTCAAGGTAATTCCATGACAAGACACGATCAATCATTAGCCATTACAAGCAAGGCCTATTGCTTGACTCATTTTTTAGTCTCAACATTCGAGGGTGTTATTTTAATGTCTTTTTAAGCATGATATTATCGACTTCAAGGACCACCCTTTCTACATTGTTTTACTAAGGCAATGTATAGATTCATTTTTTTCTTATAAGAAATGGATTGCAACTCTACGAAAATTTGTTTTAATGCACCATTAAAACTTATCATAGAAGTATGAATAAAGTTATGGAAGTTAATATTAATCGACATTATCATTATTTACTGTGTGAGTACTATTTTTTGTCCATAATTTAATTACAATTAAATACAAAAGAATTTTTATCTTTTATCCACATAAATACTCAAATTTCACGAGTACAATTATCCTTCAAATTAGTCATTAACACTATCATTTTTCAATGCAGTCATTAAAACCATCATTATTCTCATATTAAATGAGGTCTATTTCATACATCTATATGTAATTTTATTAGTATCATACTTGTCCTTATATTTAATATCATCATATCTCTATTCGTTCTCTTTCTTATAGAGCCTGAGGCCCCAGTCCTGCAACCTTAGATTTGATACCACTTGTAACATCCCTCAATAGAACTTGTGCAAAAATATATAGGATTAATTTTTTTTATGAAGATTTATGCACATATAACATCCCATCAATAACTTATATCCTACTTAACTGATCGTCAATTATATACTCACCAAAAATAATTGAAATAGCAATTGGGTATGTGTTATATTCTTTCCACAAGGTCTAGGGCAGTGCCACAGGAAAAAAAAGTTTTAAGTGGACCAAATAATAGTTGAGCGAACCCAAATATGGTGGGCAGGCCTACCCGTAGTTTTCTGATTGGGTTTCGCAATTTTTTTTTTGCATGATGGTTTTTCACACATAGTATTTTGTAGATTTGGTCAAGGGAAATATTTTTATGTTATAATCAAGGGTTAATGGATTGGATTTTATGAATGCTTCAACATGTATATATATGTATTTTAACATTTAAAGGAATATAGTGAAAAATCAATCTAGAAGTCCCGATCTTGGTATCTAGGGGAAAATATTTTTGTATATTTCTTTTATGTTCTCTCCATTGTATATTTTCCATTTTAAGAGTTCATTTACAGCTAATTTATGCATAGGGTTAAAACTTAGATTTGGTTTTAGAGTTGTTTTGGCTTCAGTGGGATGCTTGTACTGCTGAGGGGTTTTTCTAGGGCCTATGCTAGACCCTTATTAGTGGGATATATTTGGGATCGATTCTTGCATTGAAATAAGATCACAAAAAATGGAAAGACAAAGATTGATAAATTTAATGGTAATAGTGTTGAGTTGTGGAAGCTCAAGATGGATGATTGGTTGGTGGACCGAGATTAGTGGATTTTTGTAGATCTAGGCACGACACCAATAAGAATGTCAGAAGAAGACTGGGTGAAGATAGATAGCCAGGTGAAGAGGAAAACATGATTGTGTCTCTCAAATTCTATATTAATTAATGTATCATGGGAAGCTACAACGAAGGATTTATGGGAAAAGTTAAGGACTTTGTAGCAATCTAAGTCTCTAGTGAACAAACTGTTCCGACGAAAAATGTTGTATAACCTGAGGATGATGGATGGAGACTCATTAAAGAGAATCTGAATGCCTTTAATATTGTGGTAAGCTAATTTTTTTCTATTGATATTAAAATTTCAAATGAAGATAGGTGCATCATTTTTTTGTGTTCTCTACCAGATTCGTGGGATAGTCTGGTTGATTTTATAGGTAGGAATAAAACTACCTTGAAGTTTGATGAAATAGTCTCATCCTTGTTATCAGACGATATGAGATGGAAATATATGGAGAGCCAGAATGGAGATACCTTGTATGTGAGAGGATAGTCCCAGAACATAAATAAAAATAATTCCTCGAGTGGGAGACCTAAATCTAAGGGAGATGTAAATCTCCACGAAAACCTGTAAAGGTGTGCTGGAAATGTGGATAGGAAGGGCACTACAAAATGGACTGTAGATATAAATCTCTTGAGAAAGGAAAGGGATCTAATTATGCTCCTTATGCAGAGTCAAAAACCTCCTCAGATGAAGGTGGGGATGTGTACTTGGCTTCTTCTTCAAGTACACATGTAAAACATGAGGAATGGATGATTGACTTAGGTGAATCCTTTCACTTCACTCCCCATAGGGTGTGGTTCTTTGAGTATGATAAATATGATGGGGGTGATTTATTTTGAGGGGATGACATGAAGGAAATAATCATCGGATGTGGAAAAGTCAAGCTGAAGTTGCAAGGTGGAAGGATTAGAACACTTCCAGGTGTTATGCATATCTGAGCATTGGCTAGAAATATGATTTCTCTAAGAAAGATGGATGACGCATCTGTAAAAACAATGTCTGATAAATATACTTGCAAGATAGTTCGGGGAGCCCTGGTGTTGATGCAAGGATTTCAGATTGGAACTTTGTTCAAGCTTTTGGGTAGAATTGTTATTTGATGGGTGCAACAGTTCTATGGTTCCTTAAAGTAGAGCATAAAATATAGTTGTATTTAGAGAAAATACCAAGTTATGGCATCAAAAGCTTGGAGATATTGGAGAGAAGGGACTTCGAATGCTGCATGGAAATTGTATGGTAGAAGGTATTTCTAATTTCTCTCTATATTTCGATTTATGTGAACATTGTGTATATGGGAAGAAAAATCGGGTGAGTTTACCCTTTGGTGCCAACAAGGCGAAAGGGATATTAGAGCTTATGCATAGTGATGTGTTTGGACTTGTGTCTATTCCATCACTGGGTAACTCTCCGTACTATGTATCGATTATAAATCACTTCTTAATAAATACATGGATATATTTCCTCGGGAAAAAATATGAAGCCTTTGAGAGGTTTAAATAAGTTAATGATTTTGTGGAAAATCAGATAGAGAAGAAGATCACAATGTTGAAGATAGATAATGATGTAGAGTTTTTCAAGAAGAAATTTGAAGAGTTATGTAAGAAGTTTGGTATAGAAAAAAAAAATACTCCATACAGACCTCAAAAAAATGGAGTTGCAAAAAGGATGAACATGATGTTGAGGGAAGAAGAAAGAAGCATGCTTAGTGGTGCTAGGTTAGGACAAGAATTTTTGGCAGAGGCAGTGGATACTACATGTTACCTGGTTAACATATCCCCATCATCAAAGTTAGAGGATGAGACTCCTCATGAAGTATGGACTGGTAATAAACCCTCTCTTTCACATATGAGGTTATTTAGCTGTGATATATATATGTACACATTACAAATGAGAAAAGAACTAAGTTGGATAGTGAATATTAAAGTTCCATTTTTATTGGGTATAAGGATGCTTTAAAAGGTTATAATATTTGGAACCCAGAAACAAGGAAGGTTGTGTACAACAGAGATGTGGTGTTTAGAGAGGTGAAATACGTTATTAAACATGAATTCCTACCAAAGGAGCCTTTGAATATAGATTTTTAACTAAAGGAGGAGGAATCCGACTCTACAACAGAACAAGAATCAGAAGAGGAAGAGCCAGAAAATCCAGTTTTGAGAAGATCAGTTCGAGAGACAAGGAAGCCATAAAGTTATAGTCTATTTTATTTCTATTAAAATTTCACTTTATCTATTACTGATGATGATACCAAAAATTTTATGGAGGAAATGAAGCGAGAGGAGGGAAAAATTTGGAAAGAGACCATGGTTAATTAAATGGCATCTTTGGACAAAAATTAGGCTTGGGATCTGGTGGAGTTGTTGGCTGGAAGGACACACATTGGAAGAAAATGGGTTTTGAAGAAGAATATGAATGCAAAATCAAAGGTGGAGAAATACAAATATCGATTGGTAGAAAAAGGTTATTCCCAAGTGTCAGGAATTGATTTTGGTGATATTTTTTCTCCTCTTGGGAAATTATATTCTATCAGATTACTTTTATATGTTGTTGCTACTTTTGATTTTTAGGTATAATAGATGGATGTGAAGACAAAATTTCTTCATGGTGATCTAGAAGAAGAGATCTATATGAAGTAGAGTGAAGGCTTTGTAGTGAAGGGTAAGAAAGAACTAGTATGCAGGTTAAAAAAAGTATTTATATGGGTTGAAGCAGTCTCCAAGGATGTAGTATCAGAAATTTGATACATATGGGGACTTGAATTCATAAGGAGCAAAGAGAATCACTATTTTTATTTTAAATTAATTGGTTATTGTGTTATTTATTTGGTCTTGTTTATGGATGATATGTTTTTGATTGGAAATGGAAAAGAAATTATCGAGGATTTGAAGACCCAATTGTCCAAATTTGACATGAAGGATATTGTTGTTGCAAACTGTATTTTTGGCATGGAAATTAAACGAGATCACAAAAAGAGGAAGCTCTAGTAAAACTAGAGGAATTAGGTCGATACAATATTGAAGAGGTTTAATATGCAAAATAGTAAACCAGTGAAGGTTACTTTTTATATAGGTGTAATGTTATCTCCTGAAAAGTGTCCCAAGACACAAGAAGGGGAAGAGCACATGTCCCATGTTGCATATGCAAGTGCAGTCGGTAGACTGATGTATGTAATGGTATGTAATAGACCTTACATTTCACATGTACTATGATTATGCACATTTATGTCAAAACTAGTGATGGAGCATTGGACAACAATGAAGTTGGTTTTTAGGTATTTTCATGGAACTAGTGATTATGGCCTTTGTTACCAAGGAAAAATTGCATTGGATAGTGTTTTGGACGTTCGTGGCTTTGATGATTAAGGCATAGTTGGAGATATATATCGAAGAATATCTACAAGTGGTTATGTCTTTAAACTATTTGGAGGAGTAGTGAGTTGGATGAGAAAAACAGAGTCTATAGTGGCTCTTTCGACTACATAGGTTGAATACATGGCAACCACTAAGGAAATAAACCAGTAATTTTAGTTGTAGATATTGTGTTCAAGTATGGGGTTGCTAAAATGAGCTATAAGGATAGACTATGACAACCAAAGTGCATTTTTTTTGGAAAATAACCCTTCTTATCATTCAATGAAAAATCGCACTGATGTTCAATATCCCTTTATGAGGGATATGGTTTAGGAAAAATGGTGTTGTTGGTAAATGCGGACACTTTTAAGAATGTTTCAAATGCATTCAAGAATATTATGAGCACTGGAAATTTTTCTTGGTGTAGACAAAGAATGGGAATTGTAGGGTTGGACCAATGACTAATCTCTCCTATGAACCCATGTGTGGAAAGAAGAAAACAAGTGGGATAATGTTGTGTGTGTGTTATTTTATTTACACGACTAGTGACATGGGTTGTAGGTTGCATCGGGTGCAACGGGGGGTGGGGTCACAAGGGGGGTAGTAGCCCCCTTGCACGAGGTCTGGGATAGTGCCCCACGAAACATATTTTTATGTGGACCCAATAAAAGTTGGGCAAACCCAAGGATGGGGGAGGAACCAAAGATGGTGGGTGAACCTACCGATGGTTTTGTGCTTGGTTTTTGTACATGATTTTGGGCATGATTGGTTTTCCGCATGTTATTTTGTAGATATGATCAAGGGAACTATGGTTATGTTCTAATTCAGGGTTAATGGATTTGGGTATATCAATGCTTCGACACACACACAAACACACACAAATATATATAGATATATATATATATATATATATATATATATATATATATATATATATATATTGTAAAATTGAAAGGAATATAATGAAAAATTAATCTCGTAGTCTTCGTTTTTGAATCGAGGGGAAAATCTCAGTGTATATTTGTTTTATGTTCTTTCCATTGCAGCCCCCTTGCACGAGGTCTGGGATAGCGCCCCAGGAAACATATTTTTATGTGGACCCAATAAAAGTTATGCAAACCCAACGATGGGGGAGGAACCAAAGATGGTGGGCGAACCTAACCATGATTTTGTGCTTGGTTTTTGTACGTGATTTTGGGCTTGATTTTTTTTTCTCATGTTATTTTGTAGATCTAATCAAGGGAACTATGGTTATGTTCTAATTTAGGGTTAGTGGATTGGGGTTTATCAATGCTTCGACACACACACAAACACAGACAAATATATATATATATATATATATATATATATATATATATATATATATATATATATATATAATTGAAAGGAATATAATTAAAAATTAATCTCGTAGTCTTGGTTTTTTAATCCAGGGGAAAATCTTAGTGTATATTTGTTTCATGTTCTTTCCATTGTATATTTTCTGTTTTAAGAATTCATTTGCAGGAAATTTTTGTACAAGTTTAAAACATACAATAGTTAGAGAAATTGAATAGCTATGTGTGAAAAATAATAATTATTAAGGAAACTTGTTATCATAATGATTTATGCTACAAATTTGTATCATTAAAATTGTTCATTTAATCTGGCTTGTCAATTCCACATTGAGTGATGCAAGTCTCAATGTGATAGAAAGTAGAAACATCATTAAGATAATAGAATATGAAAAAACATAAATAGCCATTGATATACCATGGAAACTTTGAAGGGAAAAACAATCAAACATTTATTTTATTTAATGTTTCATGAGGTAGTTCACACCTCACTCAATGACAGGAAGGGAGTCTATCCATTACCATAGTTAAAATTTTACAGAAGAAATTAATATGTTATTCAAAGATAATTAACTAGATGATGATACATTCAACAAGATTTCAGGTTTCTCAAACACTTTAACCCACATTTCTCGAGTATAATACCTTTCTGGTAGGTTTTTTCCTATAGTAAGTTATCCTTTGTAAATTGCATTTGATGATCATTCAATTTTCATGAATCATTAGTCATTTATAGTGACCCCATTGTCTATCATAATGTTACCTCTCATCTATATTTTGGTTGTTTCAAAAATGATAAGTTAGAAACCATCCAATCATTCCTCACATACGTCACGATTATTTCCTACAACTCATATCATCAATAACACTAACATCATTATTGGGTAAAATATCCATTTTTGAAATCCCAAGTAAGAAATCTATACAAGTTATCACTTATAATAATATGTGTTGTACATATTTATATGTTTCACGTTCTTGCAGATGCATGATAACATTAAAAAGAATCTTTAATATATTGACTTTGGTTGCATCTCCAAGTGCAAGAAAACTAATTTTCACATGCATAAATAACATTAAAAGTATATTTAATCTTTTAATTTTAAAATATCATCAAGTAGAAAACCATTTTTTCTTGTAGCAAAGTAATAACATTTGTTAATAACAGAAGATACAATGAAAATCTTGTTGTTTTTACTCTAGTGCATTATAAAAATGCACATATTTGCAAATGCACGTCTAATTTTTAATATTTCCAACGCATTAATAGATTCACAAATAAAAACACTACTACTTATCTTTCATTAAAGAAATGTACAAACTTACAAAACATGTGTTTTTATTCATATTTCACATACTTTTAATACATGCATATAATTATAAAATCATGTTTTCTAATGAACATCACGCATGCATTGAATAAAATCCATAAATAATATCAAGCATAAATATTCATATTCATTAATTAAATGAACAAAAGCTCCCTTATAAATCCTTATTCTAGCTACAATACCACCTTTAAGTATGTAATAATCACATGCATTGTGCATGTGAATGAAGAGAATGCATGCAATTGTAAAACCATGACTTTTTGTTTAATCTCAAATGAAATTATGGTTGCATTAGCTTGCATATGAATAAATAATGTGTGTATAGTTACAAAACCAAATGTATTTAAGAAATCACCATGGTTAAATTATCCTTTTCCACACAAGAACCATGCATTTCTTTCAAATGTATGAACTTATTGTACTTATATTTTTATGCACAAGAAGTGACATATCTTTTCAAAAGAAAATCCAATAAGTTATATTATCTTTGAGCACAATAAATTCTTATTATTTTGAAAGGAAAGTGCTATAGCTTATATTACCCTTTCCCATGAGATCTAAATGTTATTTTCAAAATGAAATCCCATAAGTTATTATCTTTGTGCATAACTTCTTATTTCTTTTCAAAATTTAAATCCCATAACTTATTATCTTTGAGCATGATATCTACATATTATTTTCAAAAATGAATTCCCATAAGTGATTATATTTATGCATAACTACATATTTCCTTAAAAAAAATGAAATCCAATAAATTATTATCTTTTCACTTGAGATCTACATATTGTTTTAAAAAGGAAATCCCATAGGTTATTGTCTTTATGCATAACTACATATTTCTTTTAAAAAATGAAATTGCATAACTTATTATATTTTCACATGAAAAAAATTAAATCATTTTAATGAAATTAACAAAGCTACTCATATTTATCTACATATACCTTGATGTGAGCTCTTTCTCCATTTACGTAATATCCATTGTTGTTGTGTACATTGTTGCATAACATGGAGTTCTTCAACTGGCATGGAATTCTTCAACTATGTTTGAATTAGAATAATAAGAAAAGGTAAACAGATAGATGTGTTTATTTTATGAGACTCTAGAACGCCCCCCTTTTTAATAGGCACAAGGTTAATGACGGAAAATTTTACTAAACCAATTTCAACATAATTATTGTCCATCAATATCCCACCATCAGGATGAATAGAAAAATTCAAGCATAGGAAAAGATCATACGAGAGGGAAAGTTAATGTTGAGATTCGACACGGTCGAATCCCACTTCCTCCAATGACCCCTAGAGTTGACTTAGCGATGACTGTGACATTCGATCTAGTAAGGTATATCAACTCCTATGCTAGTTGTAACTATTCAGAACCCTAAATAATTCTTGGCCCAACTATTTTTTATTACATTCAATAAGAATATTTTTTCATATTATTAAATTATTATTTTGAATGTATATATCCCACCTATGGGGATATTACATCACTTCGAATTAATTTTTGGTTTCTCTTTGTAAGAGTGACTATTATTACACTTGTTCCCATAATTTTTGATATATCATGTTTCATTTCTTCTTGTTCTTCATGTGACATAGGATATCTTCCTAAGGGATTAATGGATGTAGAATTAATTTTTTGGGAGGAATTTGGGACCAATTAATGATATATATGCTTCACTATTCTCTTCGAAATAGTTCAAACTAATTTTCAAACAAAAATAATGCAGATTTAAAAAAATTAGTCCTTTAGAGCTTGACTTTCAACTTGTTGATAAAGATGACAATGATACTATTGTATATATATGATTTTTTACTTTCAAGGTATGAAATTAAAACTTGTGGTATCTATCTATGTCTTCTTTCCAATCCCATCAATGAGATTGATATTGGATTCTTCAAGATAGAATTACACCAATTCTCCCATTATGACTTGATTATGGAATGGTTTCGTATATAAAACTTCTACTAGATGCCACGTGTGACTGTTAAAACATTATATATTGAAACAAATGCCCATGAATATATTGTTTTTTCACTTTTAGTCAGATTTTATGAAATTCAAATCCAATCCTCAAAAATAATTTTGTTAGGATTTTCCTAAAATATTTATTTGAGAATAAATTATCGATCATGCATAAACCCTAACTTCCTTGGACCATGTCTATAAAAATTTAGAGAACCAAGGTATTAAATTGTAGCTAAATTTTATTGAAGATTTATCTTTTACATAGTATCAATTTGCAGCCTTAAGCTTGATAGAATAAAATTTATAGAAACAATTCTATGATGACTCATTTGAAGCAAAAAAAATGTAACACCCCCTTCCCACATCTACCCAAGTAACTATCCAAATGAGGTAAACATGTGACGAGAGGCTACTATATGGGATTCAACATCCTATGTGACCTTAAGGTAGTGGAACTAATAGAAAGAAAAACCTACATACCTTGTACAAAAACCACAACAACGAGGAGGAAACCCAACCACTCAAGCCTCTTACCCCTACGTCACACTGACATTTTGACCCCATTTGAGCCATAGGAAAAGGAATAAAACTACATTTTAGTGGATAGGAGGCTATAGCTATAGGAATAACACTGCATGCTAGCGAATAGGGCCAAAAAACCTTAGTTTTGTGCCTACATCTTCCGGATTTGAGCCACCTTTTCAGGCCCAGAGTCGAGGTCACATCCTATAACTTCATGAAAACTTAACAGATGATAAATAACAATAGGAAAATGATACAAAATAAATCAAATCATTAAGAACTCATCTATACCCCTCCTAACCCTGACAAACATTTTTTCGAACATGTCACAAACATTGACTCTATGAGGGTAAACAACATAACAGAGAAAGGGTGCCTCATACTTACATGAGAATCTCTAAGAAGCATTGATACCCTACATCATTAACTGTAATAACATATATTTTAAGATGGATACATTGTGAATTAATTTACAAAAAAAAAAGGATAAATATATCATTACTGATAAAATAAAAGATTATAACCACCATAATAACAACAGAAATATCATGGATACAACAAGAATATAATCCACATATAAATCAGTACATTTGCATACAAAGTACCAAGGGAATAAGCTCATCATTATTGAATGTAAAAACCAACCAGAGATGGGACTTCTATGTTCCACCCATCCATAGATTGGCTGAGCCAAGTCTCACTTTAGTCAATCACCCTCGTGCCATATTCCAAGCATGAATGTGGGATCACATCAAACACATCAATCAAAACCAAACTAGGGCTTCCAGAGGCCAAACTGCCTCAAACCTCAACTAGTGATTCCACCTCATGGTTGGAAATCACAACCGTCATGGATTGGTATCTATCCAAGCTCCTCCAAGGCTACAAAGTGCTTGTTCCAACAAAGGCTCCAAGACTAGAAAGTCAACCCCAATTGTTTCTGGGCTCCAGAGCATTTGTCCAACCAAGGCTCCAAGACTAGTAAATCAACCCACCTAGGGTTCTAGAGAATTTTTCCAACCAACGCTCCAGTAGTAGTAACTCAACCCAACATCTTTCCATCAGGCTCCAGAGCGTTTTCATAGCCAAGTCTCCAGGAACTAATAACTTAACCCAAAAACTAAGGAATCATGAGAAGCAACCAAAAATAAATCAATCAAAATAAAACCATAACACCACAGCTCTTGAGAAAATGGAAAGGATAGGAAATCCACATGCATACACCATGCATGCCAAAAATAGTGAGGAAAACATAAATGCAAGTTTGTGCGTGAACACAGAACCTGTTGTTTATGCTAATCCCGATGTCCTCTTGTGATTTCATGCTCTTCCTTTGCCTTCTTGCTCCAAACCACCAAGTATTCCACACCCACCATGAGTGCTCCAAGAAAATTATAAGTGTCCAATAGTATGAGAGAGAGAGAGAGAATAATGAGAGAGATCTAAAAATGCACTTAAAAATCTTACAAATTGATCCTCAAAATCCTTTTTATTAATGAGGGCTCTATTTTCTTAATTTTCCATTATTTTCCTCCACTTGCTTCCTTGCATGAAACTTGTGACCTTTCACCTCCATTTTCTCCCAATTTCCATTATTTTGATAAAATAAAATTCCAATTAATGCCTCATGTCATTCCAAACTTTTTATTTTTCCTTTGCCAATTTCCTTTAGCTATAATAAACCAAATGAACACACACTAGGATGTTTTTCCCACCATTCAACTGGGAATATGTGTCCCATCAATCATTGTCTTATATATTTTTTACATGGATTTTTACTAGGGTTGTTAAAGAACCACCCCACCTCCATTTTCTCCCAATTTCCATTATTTTGATAAAATAAAATTCCAATTAATGCCTCATGTCATTCCAAACTTTTTATTTTTCCTTTGCCAATTTCCTTTAGCTATAATAAACCAAATGAACACACACTAGGATGTTTTTCCCACCATTCAACTGGGAATATGTGTCCCATCAATCATTGTCTTATATATTTTTTACATGGATTTTTACTAGGGTTGTTAAAGAACCACCCCCGGTGTTCAATGACAACTATAACTTCAAATATTGTTGAAAACAAAATTACGATGCATGTATATTTATAACATAACTCGTTGCAGTATTTACAATGACCATCCTACTGAAAACATGACAATCATTTCGTTTACTGGAGCTTTATAACACAACTCATTACAATATTTAAAATGACAACCACATATACTTCTACCAAGAAATAATCATATTGTCTATGGAGCTTTAGAAATAGAACTTGATACAATATTTAAAATAATATACACATATTCACATATACACATTTGATCAAACAAAAAATAAAAGATATGATTCCTACAGAAGAAAAAAAAAAAAACAGAATCAAGAGGATCACACCTCCACCCTCAAAATTATTACTAGGATTCACCTCCTTCCCAGGAAGTCTAGAATCTACTTCCAAATTCAAATATACATATAATATATAAATCTACAATCTTGCACCACTTTTTCTCTCAGTGAATAGTTATCGACCCATTGTTCTAGGGCACACTCCCAATGTGCATCTAATTCCATTTGGAAATGCTAATGACCAAAGGAAATGCATCCCCAAACATCCCTTCTTTGCTACACACTCCCTTGGGCAGTCCACTCACCCCCTTTTATGTAGTCCCTCACCTTCCAAGTTTTTTTGGCACTCCCATCCCAGGAAGTCCATCCCTTAGAAAGAATTCCTCGCATCGAAAGTTACAAACAAAAATACATCCCTGCCTGGAAATCATCATACTGGTCATATCATGCTCATGACAATAAATGGAAATTATTGGGTACCAATCTCCCACAATGGCCCTACCCTTGAAGTGATCGACCATAGTGCTCCGTGTTTCAATTCCTTTTTTTGTTGCTTCTAATGCTTGCAATTAGATTCAACCACCCAATCGATTATTTTCTTGCTTCATGTACCAAGAACATAACTTCCATTAGATTCAAAATAAATTGAAATAAATTCACATCAAACCTCATTGGTAGCTCATCAGTAAGGTACACTTGTAATTATGTTTACTTCCTATCACATCGATTTAGCTCAAAGTATTACCATCATAGGTAAAAATCATGAATCGCATACAATCATCATAAACCATAATCATAATTCGCGTGAAACCATCATAAGTAAGAATCAAATATAACACGCATAATAAAAATGTAATAAAATGTTTATATTTATGCTTCATTGGTACTTACTTCTACCTTTGTTCTTTTGTACACACATCAGATCGGTTGCCATACTCAGCCAACACCAAGTTACTTTAGTTCTCTTCAAACAAATACACATACAAACAATGTACATCACAACACATACACCTACATACGACATACAACACCATACAATACATTCACCCACACTGGAATATGATACATACACCTATATTTAGTGTAAAATACAACAAAATAGATATGTCTACACCAGAATCAAACAAATACACCTAAACCCATTGCACAATACAACACAACATGTACACCTACAGTGGGATACAACACATACACCTACACAGATTAGAACACAATGAATACACGTGATGATAGTATGACTACACCATGCACATACATAGTATCGCATGCCCTCAACAATAAATGAGTGACATGCAGACAATACCACATGTATACCAATACCATGTGCACAACAACACATGTACACGACACCACCTTCATAATGTGTACACGACACCAAATGTACATTTCACCACATGTACAATGTGTACACAAACCACATGTACACATCACCACATGCATAACATCACACGTACACAGTGCCACATGCACGACATGTACAAGACACCACCTGCACACAACACCACATCCACAACATGTGCACCACACCTCATGCACACAAAAGCACATGTACAATCATGCACACAACACCATATGTACATAGCACTACATATACATGTACATAGCAACATATGTAGACAACACCACATATCCAACATGTGCACAACACCATATGCACACAACACCACCTATCCAATATGTGCATAGTATAATATTTAAAAAGCACCACATATACAACATGTACATAGCATCATCTATACCTAACACTACATATGAAATATACACACAATACCATATATAAAATAGGCATACAACATCATATGTGCACAATACTACACATGCTACATGTACACATCACCATGGGTATAATCACTGAATATACAACATGCACAACATATACACAACATTATGATTGCAAATCCATAGACCATACACTAACCTGACACACAACCTTGCTTCTAGTGTCTTTGTATTATCCATGATTATCCTATCATGCCATAGATGACACTAATTTCACTTCGTTGATGTACCCCTCAACATTACTTGTCCATAACATAAACATAGGCATATTAAAAGTGTATAATATCAATTTGTATCCACATGATACTGAACTCATAGACCTGCCAGAGTTACTCTTCCCACTTGATTCCTCATAAGACCAAGAACCTCTTCATGTCATTCACCTACATGAGCAATCATTCCTCCATGATAGTGTTTCCTGATAACCCTGTCATACAATGCCATAGATACATACATACCCATGTATATTCATTAGCATAAAAAATCATCATCCCGTCAGAAAATGACATAGATACACACATATATACATATAAACATTAGCATTAAACATTCATGATCCGTGATGACCCTACCAAACAAGGCATACATACATACATACATGTGTACATATATAAACATCAACATAATCATAATCACAAAAAAATATCTAGATATCATAAGATATATGTTAAGAGAACTTCCTTTATTCATGCACAACATTGAGAATTGCAGTTCCCGACATAGCTAAGGCATATACCACATCATACCAATTCACTTTACCTTCTGTGTTACCTTTCTCGTGATTCTTATACCACGATCCTTTTGTCTCAATGGACCCAAAAAAATTTAATTGGTTGGCATATTCTCACCTTCATCTTCCCTTATACATACATGAGGCTTTATTGAAGTCTTACATTACCTGTTGGGTACCACAAAGCTCTCCCAGGCTCCATCAACTTTCCTCTTTCCCAAGCCAATTCCCACGACTCAAAACATAAAAGTAAACACAAGAAAAAAACAAGAGGAAAACCTTGAAAACCCATAGCAATATGACACAATGAACAAAGTGGAAAGGCCTTGAACTAGACGTAAACAAAATTACAAATCAAGCGTAAACAAATCATAAAATGTTGAAAGCACAATACTAGCAACAAACACTATGACTTAATCCCCCAAATCTTCCCAACACTTCCAAAGGAATTTCTAAATCCCTATAATAATAGATGTTGGCACTCAAATCAGGACTTGGACTGCATCAAGCACCTGACGAGACACATCCTAAACTCTAAGGAAGTTTAATGATTTGTTTTATGATATTGGTAGGTGGTTCAAACTCTTACTCACTAAAAAGAGATTTTAGTAAAATCCACAGTTATACTAATGAGGGTATTGGATCATGATGTGGCAGAAAAGAGTGATTTTGTAACCTATGAGGAGAAGAAAATGTAAAATGACAGAAGAAAAAATAGGTCCACAAATCAGAAATCTACTGGATTTGGTATAAATTAACACAAGTAGCAATTTCACAATATTTGATCAAGAGAAAACTATTTATATTCTTACAATATTCCCACTGAAATATTATAAAAGATAAATATCATGATTAATGCTCTTTCAACTATTATTATATATATATTACCAAGAAGGCTCACTGTGTGAGACTAACAAAAATTTATAAACACCTAAACATGTCAAGAGACTGATAAAAACTCATAACAACATGAGGAATTGCAAATTGCAACTAAACATAATAAGATATGGAAACACAAGTGGAAATTGACAATACACACAGCAGATGGTAATAAGTCCTCAGAAGTTTCTGTTTATTTTAGTCACTAAAAAGAGTACTGATCATATGAGTTAAGATTCTAAAACCACGAGCCCTTACTTCATACCAGTCTGTCACATATATACAAAAATATAAAACTGTCATCCCCACAAAAGGAGTAAATCTGCTCCTAAACGTTATTACCCTCTCCTGCAAGAGATGAGGCGTATCCAAAAACTTTAATATAAAGTGCTATGGCATAATCAAAATAAAAAACACCAAGGCTAACAATTTGAAGTGGTTGTATGATTTGGAAGTCTATAGGAAGACTCCTCCTCTGTTCTGGTGCAACCAACTCCACAAAAAGTGTAAGCAACACTGAAAGTGACATGTGGATGTTCCTTGAATGTTGTCTGTTGCCTCTCATAAACATGTTGGCGCTGAGAGTGATGGTAGAAATCCGTTTCATAGAAACTCTTTCGTTGTTCCCTTCCTTTGGTTTCTTTTTTGCCGTGATAGGGATGAAGGTGGATTAGAAGAGGTAGTGGAGTTTCATTTTATTAGCGGGAGAGATTATTACATGGGTGGGAGGAGAAAAATCTTTATACATATATCGCAATCATAGATCGAGATCAGAATGTTTAAACATAAGACACAAGAAGGAGGGAATGCGATTTTTTATGGGGGTGATGACGTGGCAAGGAGGTGGGGCCCAAAAAATACTACAAATTTTGAATTGGGAGTTATGTTAAGAGAAATATAAGGTAAGTGTTAAAACTTGCGAAGTGTGATGTGCGATGAATAGAGGGTGACATGGTAGGAGGGAGATGGGGCCCATTTATTACCTCAAATCACAAATCGAGAGTTTTTTTATGATAAACGGAGGTATGTGTTAAAACTTGCGAAGTGCGATGTGCAATGAACAGAGGGTGATGTGGCATGAAAGACGGTGGGTTCCATTTAGTACCTTAAATTGCAAATCTGGATTTTTGTTATGAGGAACGAGAGGTAAGTGTTAAAACTTGCGAAGTGCGATGTGCGACGAACATAGGGTGATGTGGAAAGATGGAGTGGGGCCCATTTAATACCGCAAATCACAAATCAAGAGTTTTGTTATGAGAAACAAGAGGTAAGTGTGAAAACTTGCGAAGTGAGATGTGCGATGAAAAGAGGGTAACGTTGTATGACAGAAGGTGGGGCCCATTTAATATCGAAATAAAAAATCGAGAGTTTTTTAATGACGAACGAGAGGTAAGTGTTAAAGCTTGCAAAGTGCAATGTGTAATGAACAGAGGGCGATGTTGAAGGAGAAGGTCTCACTTTAATATTGAAATCAAGGGTTTTGTAGGAGACAAAAATTGTAACATGAATGAAAGTTAAAATTGTGATAAGCTGATTGCGATGAAAGTGTAAGGGATCCACAATGATTAAGTGTGGTAAGTTATATCATACAATATATGATATTACAAATGGGCTTCGAAAGAAATGAAATGTTGGACTTTGGGTTTTTTGGAGAAATGAAAGGTAAAATAGGGGAAATGAAATTAATGAAGGTAGAAATGAAATTTTATCACCATTATACTTTTATAGCGACACTTTCATCTTACAACCAAACTAAAAAGGCAGACTAATTCCTTGGAGAATGATGACCAGACTTTGAAAAACTTTGAAAAATTGCAGTGCTAAAAGTGGCCCCTATTGGGGATGAAGTCCTCCCTATAAGTCTTCAAGGACCGTAGGTATAGTTCCTTAAAAAAATATTTGAACTCAGAATATTTCTTGGAAATTATGACTAGGATTGACCTTTGACTAACTGTACTCAAGACTAACCATTTATACAGACACAGGTACCAGTAGGCTTAGAGTTTTATTGACACATCACACTGGATATTTACAATGGAATGACTCAACTAAATTACTAAACAAAGAACTTCTTGATAAAATGACCATTGACTGGGCCTGCAATTAGTTGATCATCATCCATATGTTTGAGCAGAAAATTATTTTTTTTCAAAATTTCAACAATTCTAAATGGTCCAAACCATAAATTGTCAAACTTACCATGCTTTCCATGGTCTTCTCTCCTAGCATCCCAACGTAGCACTGAATAATTCTGCTGAAACAACTGTTGATTTTCTCTTTTGTCAAAAATAGATTTGACTTTAGTCTGATAATTTTGTGTTTTATCCATTAGTGATTCTCTGATTTGGTGTGCCTCTATCAACTTCAACATTTTCCTTTGGATTGGATTTTCATCATCAACTTCATCTTGCAGGAACTTCATCACAAGGAGAGCTAATTGTAAAGGAATTACGGCATCAGTACCATATGGAAGTTGAAATGGAGACATTCTAATTGATTTTTTACAACTTACCCTATCTGCCCAAAGAGCATGTACTAGCTGCGTGTCCCAAATTCTCTTATTTTCAAGAAGCATATCCTTAATGATCCTCACCAAACTTTTATTGGATGACTCGGCTAATCCATTACCTTGAGGGAAATAAGGTGTTGAATGAGTCAATTCAATTCCATATTTCTGACAAAAGTTGTACATCTTACTCGACTTAAAGTCCATTGCATTATCAGTTACTAACTTCTGTGGACAACCAAATCTTGTCATAATGTTTTCCAACATAGATTTGATAATTACTGTATTAGTAGAATTTTTGGTTGGTATAGCTTCAATCCATTTAGTAAAATAGACTGTAGCTGTGAGAATCCATCTATGTTGTCCTGATGATGGTGGATGAATTTCATTGATGAAGTCTAACCCCCACTGCTGGAAAGGAACATCTACTAAAATAGGATAAGAGGTAATGGTAGAAACTTATGTTTACCAGCAAAATTTTGACATTCGACATAGCTCCTAACTTTGGCGAAAACATCAGATAAAATAGTTGGCCAATAATAGCCAGCTTTTAAGATTTTTTGTGTAGTGGCTTTCCAATACAAATGGCCTCCACAAACTCCTACATGTATCTCTATCATAATATCTTGGGATTACGCTTCATCTACACATATTAGTAAGACTCCAACAAGGTCCTTCCAAGTAATATGGTCTTCCAAAATGCAATACTTAACAACTCTCAATTTGAAATCACTCCTTTTTTAATTCTCCATTTCAGGGGGATAGTTGAAATTTAACAAAAAGTATACTATATCCTTATACCAATTTGAATGAAATATTTCAGGATAATTAGAAATACCTTGTCAATATTCTCCTTCAGCTGCCTATACATTCAGATTTAAAGCCTTGCAATTAGATTCGGCCAACAAGCGATCCAATTCTTAACCTTTTATCAATTTAGTTGGTTTGATCTCAATATCAAATTCTAGAATTTTGGTCAACTATCATCCCCTTCTGTCATCTGTATCTAGCTACAGCTGAACATCTTTAACAGTGATGTTGGGTACAAATGCAACTATTTTTGAATGCAGCACACAAACTCGAAAATAATTCAAAGCCTTAGCTAGTGCATATGCTTGTTTTTCAGTCAAGTTGTACTTTAATTCAACATCCCTTAAAGCATGACTGAAAAATGAAATAGGCTTCTCTAAACCTTCTTCGTTCTTCTGTAACAAGACAATTTCAATTGTTTCTTATGAAGCATATGAAAAGATCATAAATTTTTTTCAAAATCAGGACTAATTAGAACTGGAGCTTAAGTCAAGGTAGACTTGATTTCTAAAAAAGAATCCTTTGCTTCGTCTCGCTATCTAAATTCTACATCTTTTTTCAGCAAGACATTTATGTGTTTAATCAGCTCTACAAAGTTAGGAACA
Organism: Pinus albicaulis; assembly: GCA_034641835.2. Classification (NCBI taxonomy): domain Eukaryota; kingdom Viridiplantae; phylum Streptophyta; class Pinopsida; order Pinales; family Pinaceae; genus Pinus; species Pinus albicaulis. The sequence goes on along the minus strand of CM076569.1, from coordinate 760,399,874 downwards.
AAATGCCTCAAAAAATTTATTTTCCCTAAAAATCACTACAAATTATTTTTATTCCTTGGCAAACCAATCTGCTAAATAGCTTCTACTCTTCCCAGATCAATACAGATGCCACTTTCTGTTATAATATGTCCCAATATTTTCCCTTCTTAGACAACAAAGGATGAATTTTTTGGGTTCAAGGACAAACCAAAATTTCCTGATCTATCAAAAAATTGCTTCAAATGTTTCAAGTGGTCTTCATAAGATTTTGAATAGAATGTGATGTCATCCAAATAGATGACTACAAATATGTCCTTTTCTCCCGGAAAGGCAATATCCATTGCCCACTGAATAGTTGTGCCTACATTCATCAGTCGAAATGGAATTTTTTTGTACATGAATTTACCCTAAGGTGTGGTAAATGTTTTCTTTTCTCTATCTTTCCTGTCAACTGAAATATGATTATAGCCTAAAAACCCATCAATAATTGACGATATTTTGGATCCTATAACTTTCTGCAAAATATAATCCATCCTGGGTAGTGGATAGTTATTGCTCAATGAACACCGGTTCAGGTTGTGAAAATCGACACAAATTCTTATCTCTCCATTCTTTTTCTAAGCTGGAACTATATTAGCTACCCAGTTAGAAATTCTCAAAAGTAGAATTATTTTTTCTTCCCATAATTTTTTGATTTCTTTCTCAATGATTGGGAGAAACATGGGATTGATATGTCTGATTTTTTGTGCTACAGGCTTTGCATCTATTTTCAAAGGAATATTTTGTTCCATAATTCTTGTATCATAAGTTTTCAGATCAGTATAAGACCATAAAAACATATCAGTAAATTATTTCAACAACTTGATATATTTTGTTCTAATTTCAAGAGAAATGAATTTGGAGACTTTGACTAATTTTGGCTGATATTTTGTGCCAATGTTACATTATATCATAGTCTCTCCATCAATGTTACTTATAGGCTTGAGAAAAACATCAGTATTATCAAATAATATTTTTAAAGGAACTAAGCCTTTAGGAATATAGTTTGTTTTCAGATCTATAATGTTCTTCCCATCTATCATTTTCTTAAAAGGCCTGCTATTTTTATTTTCAAAAATGTCTTGCTCATCATCAATTTATATATGTGCAAGCTCTTCAACACACTCTAAAAATTTCTGAATTTCCTTGTCATCCTCAAATACTTGCCAGTATTTGATGTTATGAGGAATTGAAGGCCTATTTTTTATTTGAACATCATAGGTTTCCTTCACATCTAGAGGATATTTGAAATTACTAGCAGCAATAGCTAGCGAATAAACCATTTTCTTTTCCTCTCTAGTGATAAAATTTATATTAAATGCTGAAAAATAATGCTCAATCAAGTCTCAGAATTCATTCCTATAATTTTTCAACTTGGATTTTTTCAATTGGTAGTTATTTCTCACATGTTTTATCCCCAACTCTAGATCACCAAAAGAAATTAGATGCTCCGTTCCGAAATCTTTCGATGCCTTCATACCCAGCACAAGTGCCTCATATTCAACGTTGTTGTTCGTGGTAGAAAATTTCAGTTTATATGATATAGTTACCCTTTGCTGAGTAGGAGAAAAGAGGACTACACCATCTCCCGGTCCTTCTCTCAATGAGGCTCCATCAAAGTACAATTTCCAACTCTTTCCTCCCTCTAAATGCTGCTCATTTTTACTTTGAAAGTGTTGTATTTCACTTATTTCAGGCTCGAAATTGTTATCTTTAGAAGCAAGGTGTAGTATTCATGACCCCAATTACTTTTCTTCAGCATATATGGGATTGTTTGAAGGACGATGCTGATCACTAATGATGTAGGCCATTTGGGTCTCCCTAGAAAGCCTTCTGAATTCCCCTCCAAACACTCGGATGGTGGCATATGACATGTCCATCTGAAGGATACCTCCCAATTTTTTAGACCAAGATCTGTAAAGTAGCATCCCAAGTCTAGAAGAAATGTCTGCAACTACAATGTCCATCACTAAGCTTTTCATAGGTAGTTGGGTAAGAGAAACAACCAAGTCTTTAATTACTCCAAGGCACTTGACTTTTTTTGGAATCAAAGGTATAGAGTTCATGGTATTTCTCGGTGATCTCTAATCCAAATTCATCCTTCACTTTCTTTGGAATCAGATTGTGAGAAGCCCCATAATATAAAAAAAAATTATGTAGCAATTTTTCACGTATATTGAGTGACAAATAGAAAAGTTGTGGGTTTTCATCATTTTGATCCTGGACATGACAACCTAGATAAATAATGGGATGTTCATCCTCAATATTGACTGAGTCAGGGGCAAGAGGTGACTGAAGCAGACTATTAAAAGACTCTTTATATGCTGGATTTTTCAACAATTCCATAAGTGGGACTGGAATTTTGATTTTATTCAATTCATATTTGAAACTAAAAGAAATTGGAACTAATCCCTTATTTTTTGCGGTAATTTTGACAATTGGGGTAGGATTTTGGAGTGGATTAACCTCATTGACTTTAGCCTTCTTCTTGGTAGCTTGTTTCTCTGCATTTAATTTTTGTTGAGGTTGCTGAACAGGGTCTTTAGAACTCAAAGGATAATTTTTTCTTTGAGCTTCTTATTTTTTTTATCATTTTGTGTCTAAATTTGGAGATTCTCATCATCTAAAAACAAATAAATCCTTGACTTGTCTTCATATTCTTTCAAATTCAAACAAGTTGACTGTGAGGTTTCTCCTACAACGTTTATTTCTTCATTTTCTTCCTCATGTTCTTGCTGCTCTTCTTCAGCAAAATTATTCGCAAGAGGATGAACATTTTGATCATTAGCATTCCCTCTTTGGCGTTGTAATATTTTTTGAGGTTGAAAAGGCCTCTTGAAGGGAGCCTGATTTCTATTTGCCTCATTTTGATTGGCTCTAGAAGTTAGTTTGTTTTCAAGCTCTAATTTTTTCATCTTAGAGTCAAATTCCTTGATCAAATTGGAAATTTGATCAATATTTTCTTCTACTGTAAGAGACTTAGAAGAAGAGGATTTTTCTTCTTTCATCTTCTTTTTGTCCTTTGCCTCCTTTTCTTCCTCCATCTTCAATTTATTAGAAGTTGTGAGATTAGACTACACTCCAATTGCAGTGTCTTTCATATTCATCGATGTCTCTTATTTCTCAGCCCTTAACCATAAATCAAACTCATAATCTAGAGCATTTTAAAAAGTTATCATAGTTTTAGTCTCAGGAGGCTTAATTTCTTCAGGAATTTTCTGATAAATCTTGTTAAACCTCTTGGTAAAATCAGCCAATGAATCATTTGGTTTCTTCTTCAGAGTTCCAAAATTTGTAAGGTAGTACACATAGTCTTTCTTATAACCCAATTTCTTTACAAATATTTCTTCCAATTCAATAATTCTTGTTATTGAGTTTGGAGGAATACTTCTAAACCATTTACGAGCTTCGCCATCCAAGGTTTGAACAAATATTCTTGACTAGAAAAATTTATGTTCGACATTCTAGTTATCGGCATAGCTATAGAAAGAAGCTAAATGTTCCTCAGTGAAAACTCCTGCTCCATCCATGGTGTGCTTTGGAAGATATTTCAAGTAATCTCCTTGAGGGAGTGGATGCAAAGGTTGAGGAAGAGAAAGTGGATCATATCTTGCAGCCACTATCTGATGCATCCTTGTAAGGGAAGGTTGAGCCATATTTTGTTGATGTATAGTGGATGGATGACCGGTTGATGGAGCTATTTGAGAAATAGGAATTACAATTTGTGGATTATGAATCTAATTTAGTATAGTAGAAAATTGGAAATATTGAGTTGATTCTTCAGCCTTGGGGACTGAAAATAGTGGATTCTCAAAGAGACGAGCAGATGATGTGTTGACTTCACCTTCTACAGAAGAATCTGACTCAAAATTTATCTCTTGATGGGATGAGGTTAATTCAAAATTATTTTGCTAAGCTAGGAAGTCAGATAAGTTGAATGTGAGGCCTTCAGGAACACTCTCTTCTAGTGGATGAGAAGAGGTTGACCCAACAACTGAATTTATAGATAAATGAAAATATTCTTGCTAAGGATTGATGAAAGATTGGTATTCAGGATGAGTTTGGGGGAAATTTAAAATGGTCTTAAAATCTTCTTCAATCAAAACATCCCTATCAATAAAAGGTGCAATTTCCAATACTTTCTCTAACTCCCCTTCAGTTAGCACAAATTATTTTGTTTCCTTATTGATAGTTAATAACTTTGTTTTTTCTTCTTAAACTGAATTAATGCTTAATTCATATTTACTAATTTCAAATTTACCAATTGAGGGATGAGAAAAAATTTTGGCTGAGCTTAGATTAACAACATCTAATTTATCTTCTAGGGAAGCAGTTTCGATTTTAGATTTTTCAAAAAGATCTTTTGAAACTAAAACTTCTTTTTATTATAAAGTAGATGAATATACCTTTTTCTTTGGAATGTATTTTTTGTGTACCTTCTTCAGTGACTGAGATGTGGCCTCAACTGATCATTGTTTTCCTTTTTCATCTTTAATGATATTCTATGGGTCTACAACTGGGGTCACAATAGGTGATATCTGATTTCTCCTTGTAGTTGGAGGTTTTGAAACCCCTTTTCCTATCTATGGAGTCACCAGGTGAATTATGTTGCAGTCTTATTCAAGTCATAAATTCTTATTCACCATTAAGAATTGACATTCAACAATTCAAAACAAGAGACATCAGGAGAATACTTCACTTTAAGGCCTTCATCTTTCGGTAGACGCACCAAAATATGTTGGCACTGAAATTAACACTTGTACTACATCAAGCGCTTGACCAAACACATCCTAAACTCTAAGGCAATTTAATCATTTTCTTTATGAGATTGATAGGTGGTTTAAACTCTTACCCACTGAAAATATATTTCAGTCAAATACAGAGCTCCACTAATGAGGGTATTGGATCATGATGTGGTAGAAAAGAGTGAGTTTGTAGCCTATGAGGAGAAGAAAATGTAAAATTAGAGAAGAAACAATAGGTCTAAAAAGCATAAATCTACTGAATTTTGTAGAAATTAACACATGTAGTAGTTTAACAATATTTCATCAAGAGATAGTTATTTCTAGTCTTACAATATTCTCACTGAAATATTTTAAAAGATAACTGTCATGAGTGATGCTCTTTCCATTGTTATTATATATATTTTACCAAGAAGGCTCACTGTGTGAGACTAAAAAAAATTTATAAACACCTAAACATGTCAAGAGACTGATAAAAACTCATAACAACATGAGGAATTGCAAACTGCAAGTAAAGATAATAAGATATGGAAACAGAGGTGGAAATTGACAATACAGACACCATATGGTAATAAGTCCTCAGAAGTTTATGTCTCTTTCATTCAATAAAAAGAGTACTGATCATATGAGTTAAGATTCTAAAACCACGAACCCTTACCTCATACCAGTTTGTCACATATATACAAAAATATAAAACTATCATCCCCACAAAAGGAGTAAATCTATTCCTAAAAGTTATTACCATCTCGTGCAAGAGATGAGGCTTATCCAAAAACTTTTATACAAAGTTATATGACATAACCAAAATAAAAAACATCAAATCTAACAATTCAAAGTGGTTGTATGATGTGGCAGTCTATAGGAATAATCCTCCTCTGTTCTGGTGCAACCAACTCCACAAAAAGTGTAAACGTCAGTGAAAGTGACATGTGGTTGTTCCTTGAATGTTGCCTCATGCCTTTCGGAAACATGTTAGTGCTAAGAGTAATGGTAGAAATATATTTCACAGAATCTTTGTCGTTGTTCCTTTCCTTTGGTTTATTGTTTGTCGTGATAGGGATGAAGGCGGATTAGAAGAGGTAGCAGAGTTTAATTTTATTCACGAGATAGAATATTAGATGAGTGGGAGGAGAAAAATCTTTATAAATATACCACAATCGCAGATCAGGGTCGAAATGTTTAAACATAAGACACAAGCATGAGGGAATGTGATTTGTGATGGGGGTGATGATGTGGTAAGGAGGTGGGGCCCAAAAAATACCGAAAATCGTGAATCGGGAGTTCTGTTAAGAGAAACAGAAGGTAAGTGTTAAAACTTGCGAAGTTCAATGTGTGATGAACATAGGGTGATGTGGCAGGACAGATGGTGGGGCCCATTTAATACTGGAAATCATAAATCAAGATTGTTGTTATGAGGAATGAGAGGTAAGTGTCAAAACTTGCGAAGTGCGATGTGCGATGAACAGAGGGTGGCATGGCAAGACAGAGATGGGGCCCATTTAATACTGCAAATTACAAATCAAGAGTCTTGTTATGAGAAGAGGCAGGTGTGTGTTAAAACTTGTGAAGTGTGATGTGAGAGGGTGACATGGCATGACATATGGTCGGGCCTAGTTAATACCGCAAATTGCAAATCGACAATTTTGTTATGAGGATCGGGACGTAAGTGTTAAAACTTGCGAAGTGCAATGTGTGATGAATAGAGAGTGACGTGGTAGGAAAAGGTCTCACTTTAATATCGCAATCTGAGGTTTTGTAGGAGACGACAATTATAACATGAATAAAAGTTAAAATTGCGATAAGATGATTGCGATGAAAGGGTAAGGGGTCCAAAAAGATTAAGTGTGGTAATTTATATCATATAATATATATGATATTACAAAGGTTTGTTGTGGTGCGGGTAGAGCTTCTTTTTAACTATAAAAAATGCATTTTCATAGTTAAAAATGGGTTTCAAAAGAAATAAAATGATGGACTTTGGGTTTTTTGGAAAAATGAATAGTAAAAGAGTGGAAATAAATGAATTAAAGTAGAAATGAAATATTTGAAAAATTGTAGTGTTAACACTAGTGTATCCCCTTATTGTTATTTTTGTGCCCATGTAGTCCCCATATTGTTATTATTGTGTCCCATAGAAGCCCAATATTGTTATTGTTGCACCCTTACATTGTTATTGTTATGTCGGCTAGGATTATATTATGACCCCTTCGACTCATATATATATATATATATAAAGACAACGTTTTTTCATTTGTACCATCTAAGAATTGTTCATTTATGTAATGTAAAGGAGCTTTCCCACTCAAACAAAATTATTTATGAGTCGTTGATCTATATTTTCTTATATTTTTTCATTTGGTTTCATAAAATTTGGTATTAGAGCTTTGGATTCTAGGGTTTCGCTACCCTAAAAAGGTCATCTTGGAATTTTCACTATAAATGTCTTTCTAAGAGGCTTCATAAGCTAAATTTTTACCATGTGGAGCCGAAACCTTGATGAAAATCATGTAAAAATTTCAACCTTGGTTCACAATATTTTCGAAGATATGATCTGTAGAATTCAGGGTTTTTGCAAGCTCTCGAATTTCATCTAAAATAGGTGATTGATGGAAAATAATCATAACTTATGCTTCATGAATTAGATTGGAATTATGTAAAATGTTTTTGAAACCACACAGACTTTAGTTTCTTCTGTATGGATTTTAGAGATGAAGGTTGCAACAATGACACATGGCACGACGTACAATTTCTCTCTACTGAACCAACCCATAATTACGTCATTGTGGGAGATCAGACATAAATTTATGATGAAGAATCCAAATTAGGAATGAATTGTGGAATTAGAAAGAAGAATCAGAGGGCTAATATAGGGCTGAAGATTAGTTTTTTTGGATCCTAAATTACAGAGATAATTCAGTTTCAATATCGAGCTCCTCAGAAGAAAGAAAAATGTGTGTATCTTTTTTTTTAATTTCATAAGTCTTTTTTGAAAAAATATTTTGAAGTTATTCCAAGGGCATATTGAAGCTTAGATATCAATATTGGGTTCTAAAATTCCCCCAAAAAATAACTCCACACCTATTAATCCCTTAGAAGACTTTACTATGTCTCATGAAGAGGAAGAAGTGTAACATGGTATATCAAAATTACGAGACCAAGTGAAACAAATTTCACACTTGAAAAGATTACCAGAAAATGAAATGGAAGCTAAGTTGTATGGTTTGAAGAAGGACATGGATGGATTGAATAAAGATGTGGAAGATAAGATGGATTGTTTGAAGAATGGAATAGATGGTATAGAAGAAAAACATAAATGATTCGTAATGGCGAAATGGTATTAGTTAAAACTCATGATGAGAACAAAAGAAAAATTAATCATGATTTCTTAGACTCTAATATTTGATTTAAGACCCACCATATTCCAAATATCAATATGAGGAAGTTTGATGGAAAGGATCTAGTAACATGGATACTACAGATGGAGAAATATTTTGATCTCCATAATGTTAAAAACACACAAAAGGTACACATTTCAACTTTATATTTAGAAAAAAATACATTTGTATGGTATCGATGGATTTTCTCTCATAAACAAATTATCACTTGGTCAATTTTTACGGAGGAAATGATAGCACATTATGAGGATACAAAGAGAAACACATTCTTTAGCCAAGTGATAAATCTCGAACAAAAGGGTTCAATGGTACTGGAGCACATTGAAGACATACAAAAATTGAATATAAGGGTAATTAATATTCGAGAGGAATATAGGATTGGTGTCTTCATAGGTACTTTAAAGGTTAACATTCAACATGAGGTTTGCCTTTGGGAACCAGATTCATTGGATAAGGCATTCATGTTGGAAAGAAAAATTGAAAGCAAATTTATGGTGACAAGGAAGCCTACCACTCACAAATATAAATATGGAATTGTTTCTACTCCTAGACTTCCACAACCTACAAGGTTGACACCACAACAATTGGAAGAAAAAAGAACAAAAGGGCTTTGCTACAATTGTGATAACAAATACAGTAAAGTTCATAAGTGTGTTGAGAAGAAATTATTTTAAATAGATTGTGAAGAGGAGGAAGAAAAGGAAAAAGAAACTTCAAAAGAAGACGATATAAATCAGGAACCAACCCTAGAGGAAGAAGAAATAAATCAGACCATATATTGTAATGCATTGATAGGAATTACTAATCCTCAAACTCTCAAGATTTAAGGACATATCAAGAAGAAAAATGTAATAGTCCTTATTGATTTGGGTAGTACCTATAATTGTATTCATTGTAAGGTAGCCAAGGAATTGAATTTCTTCCTATACCCAACACCAGAGTGTGAAGTGATGGCTGCAAATGGAGGAACTATAAATTGCTTTGGAAAGTGTCATAATATCAAACTAAGCATGGGGGAATATGTATTGAATAGTCCAATGCTCTCCATCCCAAAGGGTGCTGATGATGTTCTAATATGATTACAATGGTTACAATATTTGGGGATGGTAGCTTTTAATTTTAAAGAACTTTTCTTGGAAGTATGTGGTATCGTAGGGAATATAAGAAATACAATAAGCTCCAATGTCATTAAAAATCTTCTGAAGAAAGAAAAATGACGCGTAATAGCATAGTTATGCTCACTACAGGTTCGAACATTAAAATCATCTATTTCTTGAGATCTCCAAAAATAATTGGACAATCATTCCAAGGTATTTGAGATCCCCAAAGGAATCTCACCTATTTTTGATCATGATCATGCTATTCATTTGATTCCAGGAATTATTCTTCCAAACTTCAGGCCTTACAGATATCCTTATGCTCAAAAGAGTGAGATTGAACGTATAGTTGCATAAATTCTAGAGGCTATTATAATTCAACATATTCAATGTTCTTTTTGTGCTCCATTAGTGTTGGTGAACAAGAAGGATGGATCATGGCATATTTTTCCATATTATAGGTAGCTCAATAAGCTCACTATTAAAGATAAATTTCCCATCCCCGTCATTGATGAATTATTGGATGAATTACATCACTAGGGGAATTTTGAGGTATAAAATGTGCCTCCTAAGGAAATTATAAAAAATATAGTCGAAATAATAAAATAAGACTAGATTACTTCATCAAATTTTAGAGGTAACAAAGAGAAAGCTACTTTTTCAACTCGTATTGCAACTTATCTCCCTAAGGGTTTACTAAAATTTTGAGCAGGAACACTCGTTGGATGAAAAATTTGATTCCTCATCAAAGGAGTACCCATGTTTCATACTTACAATGGACACTAAAACAGAAAAGATGAAAAATATATGAAAAACATGATTGCAATCACATTTTTTCATGTATTTCCCATTTTTAGTTTAGCATGATCCATTGAAAGTATACAACATGGGTACTCCTTGGATGAGGAATTAAATTTTGCATCAAATGAGTATTCCCACTTAAAATTTGAGTAAAATCTCATAAGCATATTTTGAAAATACAAGTTGAAAAAATAGTTTTGTTATTTTTTTATTTTTTTACCCCAAAAATGGTGAATCATCTCACATGGTTGACATCATTAGCTTTAATCCTATTGGTTTTTATAAATTTCATTTTGGTTGTACATTTATCTTAGAAGGCCCATTTTAAAACTCAAAAGTTCTCTATTTGTTTCCATTTACTTCACCAAGTTGGATCTTCGTTCTGGATAACATAAAATTAAAATGAAGACTGAAGACATTCTGAAAACAACATTCACAACTCATGAAGGCCATTATGAAGTTTGTTGATGCCATTTGGAAATAATAATGTAGCCTCAATGTTTCAAGGTTTGATGAATTCCATTTTAAAACCCTTCCTTAGAAACTTTGTGTTGGTATTTTTTGATGATATACTTATCTACAACAATATTTGGAACGATCATGTTCAACATCTTAACATCATGCTCAAACCATTGCAGGAGAAACAATTATATGAAAAAACCTCCAAATGTTTCTTTGGGGTATAGGAGGTGAAATATTTGGGTCATATTGTATCTCATGAGGGTGTTAAGGTAGACCCTAACAAAATTAAATCCATTAAGGAATGGAAAATCCCTACAATCATAAAGCATATTCCAGGATTTCTAGGCTTAACAGGGTATTATCGCAAGTTTGTTAATAATTATGGGATAATATCAACACCTTTAATATCATTACTGAAGAAATATACATTTTCTTTGACTCGAGAAGCAAATAAGGCTTTGAACATATTAAAGAGGCAACGTTCCAATCATCAGTATTAGCTACGCCATACTTCACAAAAATATTTATTGTGGAATGTGATGCCTCAAGAAATGGAATTGGCATGGTTTTAATGAAAGAAGGAAGACCCATTTATTTTGAAATTCATCCAATCAAAGAAAAGTATGTATTGAAACCTATTTCTGAGAAGGAAATGTTGGCAATACTGCATGCACTAATGAAATGGTGACCTTACCGAATTGGAAGAAAATTCAAGGTAAAAAGAAATTATGATAGTCTTAAATACTTTTTGGAACAAATATTATGTTCAAAAGAGCAAAAAAAATGGGTCGCAAAGATGTTTGGTTATGACTTTAAATCATCTACAAAAAAGGGAAGCATGATGTTGTTGCAGATGCACTCTCAAGAAAGCATGAGGATGTGGAAGCATTTATTTGTGCCATTCCTATTATCCAACTTGAGTGGATAGCTAAAGAAAGGGATGAATGGAAGAATGATTAAGACATGTGGAAACTCATTCAAAAGTTTAAGCAAAATCCTAGTACATCTGAAACATATAACTTAAAAAATGATTCATTATGGTATAAATATTGCTTATATATTTGTAAGAATTGCCAACTCAAACAGAAGATTCTCTTTGAATTACACACCTCTCCCTTAGGAGGGCACTCGGGATTTTTTAAAAAATTACCACAAGGTCAAGAAGGATTTTTTTTAGAATGGCCTTAAATTTGATATTCAAAATTTTGTGGCCAAATGTTTGGTTTTCCAAAAAAATAAAGTTGAGACAATTAAGATCCGAGGTCTGTTACAACCTTTATCCATTCCAAGTCAACGATGCAAGGAGTTTTCAATGGATTTTATCACGAATTTACCCAATTCTGAAGGAAATATTGTCATAATGGCGGTAGTTGATAGAATTACCAAGTATGGAACAATTTCTTTTGCATTTATGAAAACAATTCAAAAGATACATGGAAACCCAAATATTATTGTAAGTGACAGAGATCACATTTTTACAGGAAATTTTTGGACATAATTATTTTCTTATTTCGGTATTAAATTAGCTCATATCTCATCATATCATACTCAATATTATGGAAAAAATAAGATATTGAATACATTTTTGGAAAGATATCTTCATTGCTTTGTATCTAATAAACAAACACAATGGGTCAAGTGGTTACCTCTGGCTGAATGGTGGTAGAAAACTTCCTTTCATACTGCATAAAAATGACCCCATTTATGGAAATTTATGTATATCATCTACCCTCCATAACATAATATTTAAGAGAAAATTCTAATGTTCAAGTAGTGGAAGATCACATCAAGCATCAAAAACAAGTTCTCCAACTCTTAAAGGATAAGCTCGCCTTGGCACAAAATCGAATGAAAAAATAGGCAAATCGACATCGCAGGGAAATAAGTTTTGATGTGGGCGACTAGGTATTTTTATGGCTACAACCATACAAACAAATTTCCTTCAAGAAAGCTAATAAGGATAATAAATTATCACCAAAGTATTACGGTCCTTACAAATTGTTGCAAAATATTGCTACTATGGCATACAAATGGGAGCTTCATGCATCTTCCCGAGTGCACTCAGTTTTCCATGTTTCATGCTTAAATAAGGTTATAGGTGACAAGATCTGAGTTTAAACAATATTTCCAAAACTCAACGAAGAAGGAGAAATCATATTGGAACTTGAATAATTCATGGAAACAAGAACTTGATAGCTACAAAATCGATCAATTTCAGAGTATCTCATCAAGTGGAAGAACTTAACCACTGAAGATATGATATGGAAGTATGAAAATATTCTACAGAAGCATCCAAAAATACTCAATAATTGAGGAAAAAACTTTTTTTAAGGAGGGGGTATTATAGGTCCCTATAATACTAGTGTATCCCCTTATTGTTATTGTTAGTGTGGCCCTCTTATTGTTATTCTTGTGCCCTTGTAGTCCCCATATTGTTATTATTGTGCCCCATAGAAGCCCACTATTGTTATTGTTGCATCCTTACATTTTTATTGTTATGTCGGATAGGATTATATTATGAACCCTTGGAGTCTTATATATAGAAAGGATTTTGTTTCATTTGTATCATCCAAGAATTGTTAATTTATGTAATGTAAAGGAGGTTTCCCCCTCAAAGAGGTTGATTCCTAAGTCTTTGATCTATCTTTTCTTCTATTTTATGATTTGGTTTTATAACAGGAAATCTCAACCTGAGCCTTCTTCAAAATTTCATGGAAGTCTCTTTTTCCATGCATCCCCTACATCATATTGTCATAAACACATAACTGTCAGTGTATAAATAAACATAACAAAAATATATTTACCTTACCTTTTTGTGCCAAGAATGTTGATCTATAACTGAATGCACATGTCAGCCATATGTATCAAAACCAAGAAAACATATATATAAATTAAAAATAAAATTTTACAAATACTAAAAACCATGCCATCATCCACAGTCAAATCGCATTCATAGGTCATAATACATAATTCGACAACTATCACCTACTTACACTCATGTATATACCAACTGTATCAACACATTTGTGTTAGCAAAACCATCTTAAGAAGAGATCATTCCTTCATGGCTCAATGGTATGTAAAGGTTCTTGTCCCCATCCTTGTTAATTTACCCACTAGTTTCTATGTAGGTAGGGAACAAGGCATGTATCTGAGTAGTGGCAGAATGGGTAGGAAACACTATCGCTTTGCTCTCAACCTTTTTCATTTAATATATGGCATTGATTTCTCATGTAGCATGACTAAAAACCTGACTTTGCTCATCCCTCTGAAGGCTTTTCAGCCCTGCTTTAGAACAACTTCTAGGATTTCGATTTTGCGGATGCTCATTCAAATTTTCTTGGCTTATCTTCTTCCTACCCCAGTGATAAGTCATAGTTGGGCATCTCAATTTTATGACTTCTCTTGTATGCAATGCCATGACAAAATGAAAGGAATATGTCAAGGTTTTGAAACTCGTTATTCTCTTAATTGGGTCAGTCAATATCCTAATTCTATTTTCCTTCAAGTCAAGTGGGTAAATAATATTTGTAGTAAGGTAGATATGTAGTTTTATACTTGTACTGATAGATTTGGTTAGTTGTATTTGTCAACCCGTCTCTATCTCTATAAAATTATATGCATACATATCTCCTTGGTTTACTCCACTATGGCGTAAAGGCCCATTACATTTCCTGGGTTCTCAGTAACTAATTTACTACCTTCTACAGGCCCTCTGCCAATATCTACAGGTTTATCTCAGCAGCTGTTTGAGCTCAGTTTGATTATAACTATGGTGAAAAGGCAATCTTCAAGGCGTCAGCCCAGGGATAAAGGAAAGCAACAGTTTTCAAAAAACATGGTTGAGCCAGGCAAGCGAGGCAGAAAGACGAAGAAAGAGATAATGGAGAATATCTTGGAAGCTTACTCTGTTGGTAATCCTCCACAGATTCGAAATGTAATTCAGGGATGGGAGAGATAAAGTAACTGTAATGAAGAAGATATAGAGGTCTAGGAGGAAAACATGGATTTTTTATTATCCTGGGAATACCACTAGACGTCTCTCTCTCTTTCATCAATCCATCCACACATATTGCACTCTGAAATGTGTGTTGGCCAAAGCACTACAAAACTTACAACCAAGTGATGGCAGTCCCGAAGTGCTCTCAATACTTTAGGAAATAAAAAAAAGAAATCCAAGATATCAGGATGTCACAGTACTATGCAACAGTTTGAATTCGCAGAATTGAAAGGTAGCTTCAACAGATGCAACAAGTTGACATGAGCGGATCGACAGAAAAAGATCCAGCACTGATTGACTCTTTAGATGGTTAACATATCATGCTTTAAGTTTTATGATTTTTGTGGATAGCTTTTATGTTTTATTTTATCAAATAGACTTTGTTTCAAATAGTAAAATGGACGTAGCTGCTAGTAAAAGAAAGAAACTATTTCAATTTTATATGAAATTTAATGCTTTAAGGTGGCCAACAGACCTGGTTTCCTCCGGGGAGGTTGAGGCCACCAAATATGTATATGTTTCAACCTACCCTCTTTTTTTGATAAATATAATATGGTAAGGAACTACTCAATTTACCAAAAAAATAAAATAATTGCACAACACCTCAACTCAACAAAAATAAGGTCAGGATATCCATAAAATTAACTAAGTAACATGTTCACATCATAAACTCATAAAAATTTGTCATTCTTGCATAACAGTCACATATGCACAGATAGCTTACATTATTACATCACAACATCCAAAATATATCGACTCATACATAAACGTAATAATCCTAACCATCTGCATAAACCAATCCGAAGAAATACGATACATATAACATCAAGAAATTAATGAAATAGCTGTTAGCTCGCTATATTACTAGTATAGTCCCTTATTGTTATTAGTGTAACCCCCTTATTGTTATTATTGTACACTTGTAACCCCCATATTGTTATTATTGTGCCCTTAAATTATTATTCTTAGGTCGGTTAGGATTACATTGTTGCCCCACTAGGATTACATTGTGACCCCATGGACTCCTATATAGAAAGGAGGTTTTGTAATTTGAATCATCCAAGAATTGTTCACTCATGTAATGTATTAGAGGTTCCCCCCTCGAAGTGGCTTATTTATAAGGCATTGATATCTCTTTTCTTCTCTTTTTGGAGCTGGTTTCACAACATTTGGCATCAGAGCTTTGAGATTCTAGGGTTTTGTTGCTCCAAATAGGTCATCGTGGAATTTTCCCTATAACTTTTCTTATACGAAGGTTCAAAATCTAAAAATTTTAGAGTGCGAAGCCAAAATCCTGAGGATGATCGTCACAAAATTTCAGAGCTTGGTTCGCAATATTTTCAGAGATATGATCTGTGCAAGTTAGGTCATTTTGCAGGCTCCTGAATTTAACCTAAACAGGTCATCGTGGTATTTTCGTAATAAATTTTATTCTACGAAGTTTGAGAAGCTGAAATTTTTAGAGTGCAAAGCCGCAATCCTGAATAACACCGTCACAAAATTTTAGATATTGGTTCACAATATTTTCAGAGATATGATCTGTAGAAGTTAGGGCATTTTGAGGCTTTTGAATTTCATCTCAAAGAGGTGATCGTGGGAAAATCTTCATAGCTCTCTCTCTCTGAGCATCGGATTGGAATTCTGTAAAAGGTGGTTGCAATTACATAAAATTTGGTTTTTTTTCTATCAATTTTAGAGCCAATGGAGGAAAAAGTGACATGTGGCAAGTCTTACAAGTTTTCTCTACTAAGCCAGTCCAAAATTGGGTCATTGTGGGAGATTGGAAATAACTTTGTCTTGAACAGTCCAAATCAGATCAGACCTATGGAATTTGAAAGAAGCTTCAGAGGGCTACTACATGGCTGAATTTCAGATATTTAGGATCCACAATTATAGAGATAATTCAATTTCAATATCGAGCTCCTCAAAAGCAAGTAAAAGGTGTGTATTTTTTTCCAAATTGCCTAAGTCTTGTTTGAAGAATCAAGTTGAATTGATTCCAAGGGCATATTGTAGAATTGATATCAGTATTGGATTATAAAATGGCCCCTAGAAATAATTCAACACCCATTAAGCCTTTATAAATCTCTACTATGACTAATGAAGACAAAGAATGGCAACATGACATATCAAAATTACAAGAGCAAGTGCAACAAATTTTTCTCTCGCAAAGAGCAACAAAAAATGACATGGAAGTTTTGAAGAAAGGCATGGAAACTAAGATGGATGGTTTGAATAAAGAAATGGATGGTTTGAAGAATGGAAACATGACATATCAAAATTACAAGAGCAAGTGCAACAAATTTCGCTCTCGCAAAGAGCAACAAAAAATGACATGGAAGTTTTGAAGAAAGGCATGGAAACTAAGATGGATGGTTTGAAGAAAGGCATGGATGGTTTGAAGAATGGCATGGAATCTAAGATAGATGGCATGGAAGCTGGCATGGAATCTAAGATGGATGACATGGAAGCAAAGATCAATGAGAAAATGTAAAACATGAAGGATGATCTAAAAGAAGACATGGAAGGTTTGACAAAGTTGATACAATAAATGTCTCCTAATGGTGAAAAGATAGTAGAGGAAACTCATGATGATAACAAAATAAATGTTAATCATGATTTCATAAAATCTAATGTTGGTGGGAAGAACCACCATATTCCAAAAATGGATATGAGGAAGTTTGATGGAAAGGATTATGTAACATTGACACTTCAGATGGAGCAATATTTTGATCTCCATAATGTGAAAAACACACAAAAGGTACGCATTGCAACTTTACATTTAGAATAAAATACATTTGTATGGTATCGATGGCTGTGATCCCGTAAAAAAATTGTCACTTGGTCAATTTTTACGGAGGAAATGATACCACATTATGAGGATACAAAGAGAAACACCTTCTTTAGCCAATTGATAAATCTCAAACAAAAGGGTTTAATGGGGGAGCACATTTAGGACTTCCAAAAATTGAATATAAGGGTAACTGATATTCCATAGGAACACAAGATTGATCTCTTCATAGGTACTTTAAAGGATAACATCCAACATGAAGTTCGCGTTTTGGAACTTGATTCATTAGAGAAGGCATTCAGGTTGGCAAGAAAAAATGAATGTAAAATTATGGCGACAAGGAAGCCTACCACTCACTTGTATAAAGAGGAAGTGTTGCTACTCCTAGATTTCCACAACCTACAAGGTTGACACCACAACAATTGGAAGAAAAAAGAGAAAAAGGGCTTTGCTACAATTGTGATAGAAAATACAGTAAAGGTCATAAGTGTGCTGAGAAGAATTTTTTTTACATAGATTGTGAAGAGGAAGAAGAAAATTAACAAGACGAGGATATACACCAGGAACCGACCCAAGAAGAGGAAGAAATGAGTTGGACCATATCCTGTAATGAATTTTCAAGAATTACCACTCCTCAAACTCTCAATATAGAAGGACATATCAAGAAGAAAAATGTAACATTGTTGATTGATTCAGGTAGCAACCATAATTTTATTCATTTTAAGGTAGCCAAGGAATTGAATTGTTTCCTATACCCGGCACCAGAATGTCAAGTGATGGTTGCAAATAGAGGAACTATAAATTTCTCTAGAAAATGCCATAATATCAAGCTAACCATGGGAGAATATGTATTGAATAGTCCAATTCTTTCCATTCCTATGGGTGGTGCTGATGTTGTACTAGGAGTACAACGGTTATAATATTTGGGGATGGTAGCTTTTAATTTTGAAGAACTTTTCTAGAAAAATTTTTCAGAAGGAAAGGAAGTCAAATTTGGGGTATTGTAGGGAAGCCATGAATGATAACAAGCTCTAATGTCATGACAAAGCTTCTAAATAAAGAACAACGAGGCATAATTGCACAATCATTCCAAGGTTTTTGAAGCTCCAAAAGGACTCCCACCTATTTGTGATCATGATCATGCTATTCATTTGATTCTAGGAAGTGTTCCTCCAAACATCAGGCCCTATATATATCCTTATGTCCAAAAGAGTGAAATTTAACGTATGATTGCAGAAATGTTAGAGGTGGGTATAATTCATCCTAGTCAAAGTTCTTTCTCTGCTCCTGTAGTATTGGTACACAAGAAGGATGGATCATGGCGCATGTGTCCGGATTGTAGGGAGCTCAATAAGCTCCCCATTAAAAATAAATTACCCATTCCTATGATTGATGAATTATTGGATGAATTACATGGAGAAATTTATTTTACCAAATTGGATCTTCGTTCAGGGTATCATAAAATTAGAATGAAGACTGAATACATTCTGAAAATAGCATTTCGAACTCATGAGGGACATTATGAATTTTTGGTCATGCCTTTTGGCCTTACCAATGCACCTTATACATTTCAAGGGTTGATGAATTCCATTTTCAAACCCTTCCTTAGAAAATTTATGCTAGTATTTTTTGATGATATACTAATGTACAGCAGGTCTTGGAAGTATCATGTTCAACATGTTGACAGGGTGCTCAAACTATTGCAGGAGAAACAATTATATGCAAAAACATCCAAATGTTTCTTTGGAGTAAAAGAGGTGGAATATTTAGGTAATACTGTATCTCATGAGGGTGTTAAGGTAGACCCTAAAAAAATTAAAGCCATTAAGGAATGGAAAGTCCCCACAACCATAAAGCAGTTGTGAGGATTTCTTGGGTTAACAAGGTATTATCGAAAGTTTGTTAAGAATTATGGGAGAATAGCAACACATCTAACAACATTATTGAAGAAAGATGCATTTTCATGGACTCCTGAAGCAACTAAGGCCTCTAAACATCTTAAAGAGGCAATGGGCCTAGCACCAGTCTTAGCTACGCCAGACTTCACAAAAACCTTTATTGTGGAATCAGATGCCTCAGGAAACAGAATTGGTGATGTTTTAATGTAAGAAGTAAGACCCATTGCTTTTTAAAGTTGTCCAATCAAAGGAAAGTATCTACAGAAACCGAATTATGAGAAGGAAATGTTAACAATACTGCATGCACTAAATAAATGGAGAACTTACCTAATGGGAAGACACTTCAAGGAAAAAACTGATCATGATAGTCTTGAACACGTTTTGGAACAAAGACTATCTTCAAAAGAGTAGTAAAAATGGGTCACAAAGATGTTGGGTTATGACTTTGAAATAATATACAAAAAAGGGAAGCTAAATGTTGTTGCAGATGCACTCTCAAGAAAGAATGAGGAGGTGGAAGCATTGCTTTTTTCCATTTCTATTATCAAACCAGATTGGATAACCGAAGCAAGAGATGAATGGAAGAAGGACGAAGATGTGTGGACACTCATTCAAAAGTTGTAGCAAGATCCTAGTACATCTGATACATTTAGTTGTAAAAAATATTCCTTATGGTACAAATATCGCTTATATATTTGTAAGAATTCCCAACTAAAACAAAATATTCTTTTGGAATTGCACACTTCTCCTTTAGGAGGACACTCAGGATTTTTAAAAACTTACCACAGGGTGAAGAAAGAATTTTTTTTGGGATGGCCTTAAATCTGATATTCAAAAGTTTGTGGTGGAATGTTTGGTTTTCTAGCATAATAAAGTTGAGACAATTAAGACCCCGGGACTTCTACAACCTTTATCCATCCAAGTCAATGTTGGGAGGAGATTTCAATGGATTTTATCACAGGTTTACCTAAGTCCAAAGGAAAGAGTGTCATCATGGTGGTAGTTGATAGAATTACCAAGTATGCAAACTTTTGTGCCTTATCTCATCCATTTAAAGCAAGTACAGTTGCTACTACATTTATGGACACAATTCAAAAGCTACGTGGAAACCCAAGGGTTATTTTGAGTGACAGAGATCCCATTTTTACTATAAATTTTTGGACGAAGTTATTTTCTTGTTTGGGTACTCAATTAGCTCATAGCTCATCTTATCATCCTCAATCTGATGGTCAAACTGAGATAATAAATAAATTTTTGGAAGGATAGCTTCGTTGTTTTGTATCTGATAAACAAACACAATGGGTCAAGTGGTTACCTCTAGCTGAATGGTGGTATAACACTTCCTTCCATACTGCGGAAAAAATGACCCCATTTATGGCACTTTATGGATATCATCCACCATCCATCACATAATATTTAAGAGAAAATTCGAAGGTTCAAGCAGTGGAAGATCACATCAAACATCAACAAGAAGTTCTCTAACTCTTAAAGGACAACCTGAATTTGGCAGAAAATCAAATGAAACAACAGGTAGATCAACATCATAGCGAGAGAAGTTTTGATGTAGGAGACTGGGTTTTTTCATGGCTACAACCATACAAACAAATTTCCCTCATGAAAGCTAAGAAGGATAATAAATTATTGCCAAAGTACTATGGTCCTTACAAGGTGTTGTAAAAGATTGGTACTATGGCATACAAATTGGAGCTTCCTGCTTCTTCACAAGTGCATCCAATTTTCCATGTTTAATGCTTAAAGAAGGTTATAGGTGAAAATCTCTAGTTCAAAAAATATTGCCAGAACTTTATGAAGAAGGAAAAATCATATTGGAACTTGAAGCGGTCACAGAAATAAGAACTTGACAGCTACGGAATCAATCAATTTCAGAGTATCTCATCAAGTGGAAGAACTTACCCACTGAATATTCTACATGGGAGGGTGAGAATTTTATACAGAAGCACCCAGAGCTACTCAAGCATTGAGGAAAACACTTTTTTGAAGGAGAGGGGCATGTTAGGTCCCTATATTACTAGTATAGTCCCTTATTACTGATAGTGTAACCTTATTGTTATTATTGTACCCTTGTAACTTCATATTTTTGTATTTTGCACACATTATTATTGTTAGGTCGGCTAGGATTACATTGTGGCCCCACTAGGATTATATTGTGGCCCCATGGACTCCTATATATAGAAAGGAGGTTTTGTAATTTGAATCATCCAAGAATTTTTCATTCATGTAATGTATTGGAGGTTGCCCCCTCGAAGTGGCTTATTTCTAAGGCATTGATATCTCTTTTCTTCTCTTTTTGGATTTGGTTTCACAACAATAACCCTAATCATCAAGTTACTAACATATAACAAAAAAAATCTATATAGGATGCTCATCAACAACATGTAACCTATTAAAATCAATCTTCTTGGAAATCACATGAGAAATTTTAGATTGATTTTAAAATATTTCATGTGATTTCCCAGAAGATTGATTTTAATATGATATGGATCACAGAATTCTATGCTCTCAAACATGTAACCTAATCATGAAGCTAACTATCATACAAAAACAAAATTTAACCTATATCATACTCATCAACTACATATAAAATAACTAAAATAAAACAACAATAGAAATGCATACCACCACAGGTTGCTATCATTCATGACTATCTGACACATGTACATATAACCGCACTAATAAACTAACATCTATAATGTATGTAACCATAAAAATAACAGAGTTTGAAACATATAAGTAACCCTAATGATTACAACAACCATGAATCACATACTTGCATGCCAAGCATACAAACTTGTATGAAGATCTTCTCTTACCCAAAATTTCATTGTTGCAATGCCACTTTAATGGTTTGCATCTCCTACTGTATATTAGCAAAAATATTAGAATCATAACATAACAATATCATCATGATGACCGAATTTCATACAATGACCTTATGCACAACAACCTTCACAAAACCAACGCAAAATTGACCATATGCACCCACTTGACATGTCTAACCAATCATGAATAACCAATGCATGTCCCACATATAGAATCACATAATAAAGCATACATGGATAATACTAAATCACGACCAATATGTAACCCTAGCATAAGCAAAAAATGCATGTGCAATATGTAGCCATATGTAATCAAGTGTTCACGAACAATACACAAGCATGAGAAATAAATAACGAGTCAGACACTCATGACAACATGTTGACAACAACACCATAAAAAATTCCATGGTGACACCACTGCCACCAGGTCCAACACAACATGGATGAAACAAGCACATACACCATAGGTATGAGAAACACATATAAAACCAATAAAAAAGAATGAAAAACACACTGGCCATCCAGTCCAAGGGTTGAACCATGCTCTAATACCACTTTGTGGTATCATATATCACACAAAGAGACTAGAAGCTAAATATCAATCAGAGAGAACAAAAGTAGACACCACCAAAGGAGACATAAACCACTCTCTAATACCACTCTGTAACACCCCCTTCCAACATCTACCCAAATAATCAACCAACTGGGGTAAACATGTGAGAAGAGACAATTATATGGGATTCAACCTCCTACGTGACCTTAAGGAAGTGGAACCGACAGAAAACACAACCTACAGACTTTGTATAACAACCACAACACCTCCAGGAGGTAGCTCAACTACTCGAGCTTCTTACCCCTAGGTCACTCTGAAATTTTCACCCCCTTTGAGCCATATTGATAGGCATAAAACTGCATTACATGAGTTGGGAGGCTATAGCTGCAAGCATAACACTGCATGCTAGTGGATATGGACCCAAAACCTCAGGATTTTTCCTACATCTCCGGGATTTGAACCACCTTTTTAGTCCCATAGCCCAGGTCACTGCCAAAAACTTCATGAAAAATTAATGGATGATAAATAACAAGAAGAAAATGGTATGGAAGCAATAGAATCATTAATAACTCATCTAGACCCCTCCTAACGATGACAAAATTTTTTTCAAACATGTCACAAACATTGAATCTATAGGTGTAAACAACTGGAAAAAAGAAAAGGGGTCACATACTTATCTGAAAATCACTTAGAATAATTTCTCCCTCACATCCTTAGCTTCAATACCATCTATTTGAACATACATACATTATGCATTCATTTACAAGTAAAAATATGGAAAGATCCATACATCATCACTGAGAAAATACATTCTTATAGCTAGCATAATAACAACAAAAATATCATGGATACAAAAAAAAAAAAATACACATATAAACCAGTACATTTGCATACCAAATACCAAGGGAATTAGCTCTTCATTAATGAATGTAAAAAAAACCGGATGGGACTTGCACGTTGCTCCCAACCATAGATTGGCGGAGCTAAGTATCACTTCATCAAATCACTCTCGTGCCATATTCCAAGCATGAACGTGGGATGTCATCAAACACATCAATCAAAACCAAACCAAGGCTTTGAGAGGCCAAAATTCCTCAAGCATCAATGAATTATTCCACCTCATGATCAGACATCACAACCATCATGGATTGGTTGCTATCCAAGCTGCTCTAGGGCTCCAAAGTGTTTGTTCCAACCAACACTCCAAGAATAGTGACTCAACCCAGATGTTTCTAGGCTTCAGAGCCTTTTTCCAACCAAGGCTCTAGGACTAGTAACTTGTCACACGTAGGGATATAGAGTGTTTTTCCAATCAATGCTCCAGGACTAGTAACTCAACCCAACAACTATGAATCGGGCTCCATAGATTTTGTCCAACGAAGGTTCTGGGAACCAATAATTCAACTGAACAACTAAGGAATCATGAGAACAAACCAAAAAAAAATTAATGGAAATAATCCCACAACACCATGGCTATTCAGGAAATCAAAAGGTATGAAAATCTACATGCACACACCATGCATGCAAAAACTAGTGAGGAAAACATACATGCAACTTGGTACTTGCACTCAAAACTTGTTGTAGATTTTGATCCCGATTTCCTCTTGCGCTTTCCAACTCTTCATTTTCCTTCTTGTTCCAAATCACAAATTATTCCACACTCTCCAAGAGTGGTCCAAGAAAACTATAAGTTTCCAAGAGTATGAGAGAAAGAGAAAATAATGAGAAAGCTCCAAAAATGCACTGAAAAAGCTTACCAACTGATCCTCATAAGCCTTTTTATTGATGAGGCATATATTTTCTTCATTTTCCATTATTTTCCATCATTTTACTCCTCACATGCAACCTATGACCGTTCACCTCCCTTTTCTCCTAATTTCCATTATTTTCATAAATAAAATTCCAATTAATGCCGCATGCCTTTCCAAATACTTTGCCTTTTCCTTTTCCAATTTAATTTAGCCATAATAAACCAAATGAAAACCCTCTAGGATTTTTTTCACACCATTCAACTCACAATACGTGTCCCATCAACAATGGTCTTGTATGATAGTTTGAAGATTTTTGTGGTGTGAATTTTGAGGAGGGGGATTCGAAATCTCCACACTATCCATTTTTATGTCAGTGTTTTGTGTGTAACCAAGAATCATCCATTTTTTACATGGATTTTTACGAGCGCCATTACAAAAACCTTAAGATCAGGAGCTCTAATGCCAAATGTTACATCTCGAGAGTAACATAAAAACATAAGAAAATATAGATCAATGACTAGATAATAATCCACTTTGAGGGGGAAACCTCCCTTTACATGACATAAATAAAAATAATTGGATGAGTCAAATTACATGACCTTCTTGGTATATATAGGAGTCAAAAGGGTCAAAATCTAATTATGGTCTACATAACAATAATAATGTAAGGTCAGAACAATAAAAAAAGTGGGATTTTATGGGGCACACAATAATAATATAGGGGCTCCATTAGTATTATAGTGACCTAAAAGATATTTTTATCCATAGTTCTAGAAGTTGTAATCATAGTACCTCATTTCACACATAAAATCTCAAAGGGATTTGTATATGTACTAGTCACCATAAGTAGTCCTTTCAAGTGTTGCAAAATTGATATAAAAATACGAGACTTGGCAACCTAAAAATGATTTTTTTAAATTTTTTATTACCGTGCATACTCCACTTGCTGAAGAAAGTAACTTTCTCAGACTTTACACTTTATTTTATATTTTCAATGAACATCTCATCATTGATTTTTAACTTAAGAAAACTTTTTCTTGTTTTTTAACTATATTTTTTAGCAAGATGAGAAAAAAAAAAGTATTCCTCCAATTGTTTGTGGATTAGAATATATGTTGGAAGAAGCTTGTAATGTACTTGAACTTGTCACATATGCAATATTTGTGAATAAATACATTTAAATTTCATAAGAGACAGACAATAACTTGCTATCATTGAAACATTTAAATAGAAATAAGCTTACTATTTCTCTGCCATTATCTACATTTCCATCTTTGATTTATAGAAGGTTGATTAAATTTCGAGTGTGCCAACTAGAAACAGATCTTCACTTTGGAACATATTTCCAATCATGATATTTGGGAAAAAATTGTACTCTCCATATATAGGACAATTGTTTTTGTGATGATAGAGTTATTTAGTACAATAGTTTTCTCATAGTCACCAGCATCATAATTGTGCTTTAGAATTATTTCAAAATTTGTAATAGAAACAAAAAAAATTGCAATCAATTTTTCCTCGTGATGTTCGATAAATTATGTTGGACCAAGAAATTTTATTTTCATTTTTTCTTTCTTATCTATCAAATCTACAGATAGCATTGGTTTTGTCTTATTTTCTTGGTCAAAAAAAAATTCATTATGTAAATAACATAACGACATGGAAAATTCTTCTTATTGTATTGTTACAGATATATTCCATCAATAATGGCATAGAATCCATGTATTTCTTCCTAGTCATCAGCATTGAATTAAACTTCATTCAACAAAACAAAAAAAATTATGTTTTACAGTTAGCTAAACCTAAAAAAAACTAACTTTTTTTCTTTGTTTCTTTTCTATTTTCTGCACCTTTCATTGTGTCTCTTGCAATATCTGATTCTATAGTTGCTCTCATTGCCATCTCTAGTTCTTTGTCCATGTTTATTGTCACAACATTGATAGTATCTTTATTTGAGACCAGCTCTGAATTTGATAGTTTTTCTTTGTTCAAATATACTTCTCTAAAATCACTAACATTATAATTCAATACTAACTAAGAATTCGGTCATGAAGAAATAACCAAATATCTCATATAGGTAAGTACTAAATCAATTTTATATTCAAAGTTCTTGTTACATATATTAAACTGAAAAATTAACAAATGTACAAATGAGAAAATGTTTTTTAGAAATACTAAAATTACCTTTGTGCTTGTATTTGTTCTCCTTGATTTGAATCTCTAAGTGTCACATGTTTCCGAAAAATTTAAAAAGCATCATTTTTAGTTGTCGTACAAAAAAATATGGCATAAAAAAATAAAGATATGCAGAATATAATATAAAATGACAATAAATAGAAACACACCTCTGAGAAAAGTGTTGGAATTATGGATAATATGTTGTGATTGATGAAAAACTACTTAATAAATATGTCAATGTCATGTTATCATGATAATTATGGAACTCATAAAGATTGGTACATATGCTACTAAGGATATGAACACTGAATTGACAGTACAGAGACAGATAGATGTTAAAGATAAAAGTTTTAGAAAGTATACATGGATCCTATGAAGAAGGGTTGCGTGCATACATTAGACCTCTTAGAAATATTGAGAGGGGGGTTGAATCAATTTTTATTTTAAAATTGTTATCTTACCAATTTTAGATCAGTTGTAAACAAAAAAAAAAATGAATAATACATAATAATAGTTTTATTAATGAGAAATACTGAGGACTCCAATCCTATTTTACAATAAATCAAATGCAATAATGTTTAGGGCTCCAACCCTAGATGAAGATACCAATCTCCAATCGACCAGTCTCCAACCTGCACTTTTCCAGGCACTAACTTGGACTTCACGAGGCTCCAACATTGAGGTCTCCAAACATATGTTCCACAAGGATCCAACCTTGTTTTTATGAGGCTAAAAAATCTAGGGCTCCAACCCTCTCCACTGGCTCAGGCTCCTACCTGATCTTCGTGAGGACTCTTATCCTCTAGGGCTCCAACCCTATGCCTCAATTATGCAAGACAAGTACAATGGTTCATCAGGAATCCCAATATGTTATTCACTAAGTCTTGAACAAAATTCCAAGTTATTCTTCAACAAATTTTCCAAAAATTCTCCGAAGGCTAGTATATCGAATTCATCTTCAACATAACTAGTATGTGTATCCAAAAATACTAACTCCTTCACAACTACTATTTTTCAAGGCTACTCCATGAGGGTTTCAATTATGCACCATGTCATGTCACAAACTTTTCCAATGCTCCAGCTACGCAACCAGTTCTAAAACTTCCAACCACTTTTCTTATTTGATCTTCACAATAAGTCTTTAAGATCAACATACAGGGGTCTTGAAAGGCTACTCAATGTACCACTATATAAATTATCAAGGAGATATATCAATAATTCTTGCCCGCAACTCTAGGTATTCAAGAATTTTTCTACAGGATGATCAAAGAGACTTG
The DNA here is from genome assembly GCA_034641835.2 of Pinus albicaulis. Classification (NCBI taxonomy): domain Eukaryota; kingdom Viridiplantae; phylum Streptophyta; class Pinopsida; order Pinales; family Pinaceae; genus Pinus; species Pinus albicaulis. Next base: position 760,372,071 of record CM076569.1, on the reverse strand, counting down.
CTACAAGAGGTCCCAATGTATGCTTTCAACAATTATCCAATAGTACTTTAATTAAACTTCCAAAAAGTATTTTTCAACAGCTCCTCTTGGTCATCTTCATAAAGTATTAAAGGGGTCTTCAAAAATTTCTCTAAGATGTCTTCCAAATCATCTTTTGAAGCTCCCTTAGGTTTGAAACAAACACTACTTCAAATTTCTTTCCAATTTTCTCTACACTACCATTTAACACCTTTAAAAGTATTTCTCAAATAAATGGTAAAAAATTCTTCAATAAGATGTGTATAGGAATGCTTCAACAAGGCTAAGAATGTATGCAAATAAATATTCTTCTGCACAAATAGTTTTACTAGATGCGACTCTAATAATAATTAAATAATGTATTTAATAAATTCTTTATACAATTATTTAAAAGGTCTTCCGCAGTGATGCCTTAGCTACTCCAAGGAATTCTCAAGATATGACACAGAAAGGAAAGTGACTCTCAAGTCTACACAATAATCAAGTGTCTTCGAACAAGATCCATACACCACATCTTCAATATGCAAAATCACACTCTTCATGATTCCCAACGCACTGTCACTAGGTTGTTTTAATTATTTCTTCAATTCTAGGTGTTTTCAAGGGTCTGAAGAATTCTTTACTACTTTTACTTTCTCAACTCCAGCGTGCATCAAAAGTGCTTCATTGATCCAATCTTCCACAATTTAGTCATGTTTGAGAATTTTAGATTAGATTTATTGTCAATCCATGGGTCCAAAAATATAGTTATAGCTTCGAGCTACAAGACCAAGTTGGAGAGCTACAAGTGTGCAATAAAATTACCACAGATACAGGGCCGAATTACGGGTCCAAAGTTGACCTCTCCCTAGGTCTAATTTGTTTCCTCAAGCTGTGTAATTTCGTTTTTTCAGATCATCATACTTCATTGATAGAATTTTCTTGGGAAGAAATGGATGAGTGTAGCTTGATATATATACATGTTTGAATATCTGAAAATACACGTTTATTAAGAAAGGATCCGACATGAGGGATGATTTGTAAATTGAATGTAATTCATTTTTTTATACAATTCCAACTCATTCCTAATATATTTAATACTATTTCATTATTTTTATTTATTTATTTCCTCTAATCTATGTAGGTAATTCTACTTTCCATCAAATCACCAAATATGTTTTCCTTAATTTCCTTGCATAAAAATTTTCATGGGATGGAATTATCATATAGGCCTTGATTCTTCATGGTAAAAAAATGAATTTAACGGTTCCTCTTAATCAAAGTGTTTGGTAATTTAGTTTATGTTAAAATAATTTAAAAAATTATCGACCAGGACCTGTAAACTAATGAAGTGTAAGTGTACTATTTATGTTCAAATTTCTTATTAGGATAATAATTTTCAAATTAGATCAGGATGTTTCATGCACATGTTTTTATTTTAGAATTATTCAAAGAAAAAAGACTCTCAGTATTGTATAAATAAATCACACTTGCAAACAAAAAAAAAATCTTCACACAAACTGATTTCAAAAAGTAGAAGTAAATGAAATCAAATATAATGTACCTAAAACTTGATAGGAAAGGAAACTAATATTAATAACACACAATCAAAAATGAAAATACTATCCACACCAACAAATGAAAAAATAAATCTCTACTAACAGAAATGGAATTAAATCCCTAAGTTTGAAATTAAAATGTCACATAGGAAAAATCAAATCTCACTTATAAAGCCTTGAAAACATTATGTTTGTCATTGCAATTTGAAATCAAATTAATTCTACTATAACATTTACATGTGCACAAGAATCCTTTTCGATTTATCTTCTTTGTTCCTCACACAATGAACTGATCAAATCTAGGAAGAAAATCTTTAATAAACTTCACTACAAACTCTATCATTGTCATAAGCATTTACTATAAATCGAAACTAAAATAAAGGGTTAGCTCTAATTCTATAGAACTTAAACGTGTAAATTGAGTTATTAATTAAAAAAAAAAAATATTACATCTCTCAGGGGGTTGTCCTTTGATTTTTAAGTACGCAAAAAATCCATAGAGTAATCACATGTATTTGAATGAAACACATACAAAAATGATAAGTGTGAATTAATAGTTGCAATGAGTTTTTCAAAAAAATAATCAAGTCTTTCTTCATCCTACTGAGAGGGGTATCTATAACCTCCTTAAATAACTATTTAGAGATCTATGATCCTATCCTACTCAAAAAATACTCTAAAATTAACGTAATATAATATAACAATTTCCTCATGATTTTCTATCGGAGAAGAAAATCTTGAGGCAAAATATGAGCTCCATTAATTTCCCCGCTCGCCTATTTTCCGTTCAGCTCCTTCTTCGTTGGGTTGAATTCCATGTTGACCTGGCTTGTATGGATTCTTTATCATTGATATGGATCTTGGAAATATGTAGATATCATTATGACAGTTGTTAGCCACTTGTCCATATATTTTGTTCCTCAACTGGAGTTTCAAAACCCATAGAACCTTCAAGTAAGTTGCAGAATCAATCCTTAGCTACACAATTGATGCATTTCAGTAGATTATGCAAATATTAAGTTAAATAATAAATAAATATGAAAATATGAAACAAAATATGATTAAGTACCTAATTTTTCCAATAACCTTATAAATTGACGCTGAATTATAATTATTAAGGTAAAAAAGAAGGAGGATGGAGTGTGAGAATGTTGTGAAAAGGGAAAATTTGGGTATTAAACATTACCCTACACAGAATATATTGCATGTCCCCATGCTCAAAATTTCAAAAATTGTAACCCTTCTTTGTCATTGAGCTACCTCTAAGGCCTGAGGAAGAACATCTAAATTAGTTCTCTATGACTTTCTTGTACTGGCTGCCATCCTTGGTTTCTTCAATAAGATCTTATACTGCAAAATTATGACATTTCACTTAAGAAATTAATTTTTATATTTTATTTTTATTGTACCATAAACCAAGATGTAGCATAATTTTATCGTTTTGAGTTCTTTGGATTTCATTTTGTACCTTTAGTGCTTCATGTTCCTGCTTGAAATATTTATTCAATAATTCCTATTCATATATTTCCTCCTTAAGAGTGTCTTCGATTCTTGGTTTTTCTGGAGGATTGAAATAGATTTAGTCATCTAATATTTCTTCTTGGTTGGAGGATGACTAAATTTTTTTTCCTCTAGCGTTTCATTTCAAATATTCTATATAGTCATAGATTTCTTGCTAGACAGCGTCAATTTCTTGGGTTTTCCTAATTGGACTTAAAACTGGTAATGGAACTCTTGTTTGTCTTCATATTCTAGACCAATAAATATTGGAGGTTGTTTATACTTTTCATTGGTTGACTTCTTCAGTATTGCACTTATTCTTACTTTCATTGGTGACTTTTCAGTAGTGAGGGGGATGCTTTTTCTTATTGAATTTTGCTTCCTCTGTTTCTCTTTTTGATGTACCCTCATCTTTACTATTGGTTTTATTTCTTCTAACATTATTCTATAATATTTTATAAAAAAATTTCAAGAGGGATTTCATCATAAAAACACTCATATTTTTGTGTTTCATGTGCAGGTGATTTTTTCTTAGGTTTTTAAGAAATTTTTCATCGAATTTTCCTTGTTTTAGCACCAAGTTCATCTTGTTAAGCTTCCTTGAAATGATTTCTTATCATAAAATATAACCAGTTATCCCCTTTACTTTTCAAGTTATGCTCAATTAAAATTTTCACTTAGCCATGATGATACAGGGCATTGTTAATGAACTGTATTTTTCTCTGGATGTTAGCAACCATTGTTCTTAAAATAAAAAGTAGTATGTATGGAAAATTTATCTCATTACCATCAATAAAATTCATCATTAATCGAGCATGCTAAAAGAACATATTTTGAATCTACCCTCAAAGGTTATGAACTTCTGATTGATTAATAGCGAATTTCTCCATTTAGTCCTTAAGGTTGTGACTAGAATTACTTTCTTGAAGATAGATATATCAATACCTTTGTTTTTAAGGAATACCTCCCACTCTTTTTCTTTAATCTTTTGGTTCTTAAAACAACTTTCCCCATTTCTTGGTAATCCGGTAGCTTCTACCGTGAATGAATCTGTCAGAACTAATTTGATATCCCCAATTTCTACTTTTATACCATCATATGCCCAAGAAAATGAATTTGTGACTTATTTCTCGTGCCCATTAAACTTTTCATAGAACTCCAATCATCGTGCTTGCTACAACCATTTCTTCACCTGTGGGTATGCTTTAAAAAATTTAGCTTCATTCGGCTCTGAACGCAAAATGACTACTATGCTCAAGAAGTCTTAGTCCTTAATTTCTCTTTTTGATAGGTTTATGGAATGAATTTGGCTATGGAGTAGGTTAAGCAGATGAAATTTGGGTAATTGGTGAGGTGTTTTTGGCAATGAAACAAGGCTGAGTAAAATGGATATCATGCAAGGAAAATGTGATGGTATGCAAAGGAAGTGGGATGATATATAGAGGAAGTAGAGAGTAATCAAATGATAACAAGTTTTTCATAACAGTCTCGTACCCCTTTAACAACACATATATATTTCTTGAGAACCAAATGTGATTCATAATGAGGGTAATTATTATGAAAAATGGCATTAACAATGGTCATTCATCTATTTATTTTGATAACTCAATGTTTTTTTCCGTTATTGAATAACTAATATTTAAATGACTTTTATCCTACCCTACTAATTTGTGGATTTGTCCTTTTGTAGGTTGGTTAGGCTTCTTTAATTGTGATCTTCATTCAAGTTGCTTTGGCCATGATCCTCATTTGATTTGGTTTTCTTCTGTCAATTCAATTACATAATTTCATGAGATATGTTGATTACTGACAATATTGTACCTATATTATTTTTCAAACGCGTAGTAAAAATAAATTGGACAAGAATAGGAAATTTAAAAAGAAAATCTAGGTTGCCAATAATTCTTGGTTTTCAACTTATATTTTTTGTATAAACATGCCAACAATGTTGGTTTTGATCATAATAAATTTTTTTTATATTATTTTTTCCATTTTTTCTATTTTTCTTTTAAGAAAACAAAAATCAATTTGCAATTTAAGTTGGAGAGGAAGAAGAATATTTCCTGACCAGCCTAAAATCAAGATTATATTATATATTTCTAATTAAATCTTCCTTTGGAAATGGTTTATGATATATTCATAATCTATGGTCAGTTACAAGGAAAATTATTTTGTCTTCATCAATGGTTTTAATTTTGACCACCCCATTATCAAAGACAATTTCAACCTCATAAGGACCAAGCCAATGAGATTGCAATTTTCCTTGAAAATATTTAAATTCAGAATAAAAATGTAATGCCCAATATTCTGGTTGTAACTTCCTATATTTGATACATTTATCATGCCATAGTAACCTTTTTTGTTGAACTATATTGGTTCTATGAATAGCGTTGTGTTGAATCTCATCAAGTTCATTTAATTGCTCCATTATTTGTTTTCATGCTCTGCTATATCAAGAGCCAATTTAACTGTTGTTTTGAAGGTATTTATTTAGAACTCAATAGATAATAATAAATTTTTCCCATAAACAAGTTCATAGGGATTATGCCCTTTTCAGTTTCTCCATGTGATATGATATTCCCATAAAGCTTTTGGAAGCTTTTCTACCCAATCCTTTCTATGCAGATGCACACTTTTGGTAAGAAGTGCTTCAATTATGTAATTAGTTGATTCAAATTTTCCATTTACTTGGGGATGATATGGAGTGTATTTTTGATGTTTTATTTTGTATTCCTCCATTATCTTCTACACCATCTTGGATGTAAATTGAGTACCTTGATCTGTCACAATTTCCCTTGGGACACCAAAACGAGTGAAGATATCCTAAAAAATAAATGAAACTACAACATTCTAAGTAGAAAAAGGAAGTGATTTAACTTCTATCCATTTAGTGGCATAATATGTACAAACAAAAATGTACCTTTTTGTCTTTATGGTTGATTAATTGGACCAAAAAAATCAAAAGCCCACTTTTCAAAAGGTTAAATAAGGTTATAGAGGCATCTGATCTAAAGTAACAGGATTTCCCATCCTCTGACGTCTATCACATATTTTAACATATTATTTTTCATGTTTGATAAGATAAGACCTATAATATCCTAAGAGAAGGATTTTGTAAGTAGTATGTTCATCAGGAAAATGTCCTTGACATGGTTCATCGTGACATGCGTTTAATATTTATAGTACTTCATCCTCTCTGAAACATCTTCGAATTGTTAAATCAGGTCTAGTTTTGTACAATTATTCATTTATCCATGAATAAGATCTATTGGTTTGAATAACTTTCCTTTTCTCTCAAGGAGAAAACTATGAAGGTAACTTCCGTGTAGCCAAATAATTATTGATATATGCAAAGCGAGGAGATCTAATAGATACTACAAAAGTATATTTGTTAGGAAAACTATGTTTTATAGGAATATCCTTATTATCATTTTGGATTCTAGATAGAAAATAAACAAATGTACTCTCTTTCCTGGGCCTATGGAAAATAGTAATTTTGAATTGTTGTAATAACAATAACCATCTTATAAATATTCCACTAGTAATATATTTATTCATTAAATATCTAATTGCAGAGCGATTCATGTGAAAAAAAGTTTCATAACTAGTAATATAATGTTGAAACTTATTAATAGCATGTACAACAGCTAAAAACTCCTTTTATGTTACAGTATAATTCAACTCTGCATGATTCAATTTTTTACTCTTGTAATAAATGGAATATGGAGTCAAATATTTATGTCCCAATACAACTCCTAAAGTTGTATCTCAAGCATAAGTTGAAATATGAAAAGGGAGGTTCCAATTTGGACCTCTTACGATGGGTTCTTTAGAAATATTTTATTTCAATATTTCTAAAGCTTTTTGGCAATAAAAATTCCAAATGAATTCACAATATTTTGTAAGAAATTTGAAAAGTGGAGAGGAAATATTTGTGAAGTTGTTTATAAATATTCTATAGTAAATAGTAAAACCAAGAAAATTTCTAACATCTTTCTGACAAGTAGGAACTGATAATTTGGAAATAACTTCTACTTTAGATGCATCCACTTTAATTTCATCTCCTGAAATGTAGTGACCTAAAACAATTCCCTTGTTCAAAATTATAAAACATTTTTCATGGTTTAAAGAGAGATTTGCTTATTTACATATAATGAGGATTTTTTCCAAATTTTCTGGAGCTTCCTCAAAATAGTTCCCATAAACCATAAAGTCATCCATATAAACTTCCACACAATCATGACCTAAATCAGAAACAATTCCTAGAACATCGCTCTGGAATGTTACAGGTGCATTGCATAATCCAAAAGGAATTACCATGTAAGCATAAGTTCCCCATTGATAGGTGAATTTTTTTTTGTGTTGATCTTCTGGATCTACCTGGATTTGGTTATATCGACTTAAACCATCGAAGAATGAAAATTATTTTTTCCTTGCCAATGTATCAAGGAATTTTTCTATGAAGGGAAGTGGAAAATGGTATTTCAAGGTGTATTTATTTATTTCCGTATAATCAATGCATACTCTCCATTTTCCATTTTTCTTTGGAACAACCACTAAAGGTGAGAACCATTGACTATCAGATATTGGATAAATGAATTTCATATTCACCAATTTCTGTAACTCCTCTTTAACAATTTCCCTTAGATTTGGATCCATCCTCCTCTGAGGTTGTCGAATTGATCTGGAATTTTATTCAATATAGATATGACGCATAGAAGTGTTAGGATTAATTCCTTTCACATCAGTTTGTTCCCATGCATAAGCAGAGGAATTCTCTTATAAGATATTTTTCAATTCTTTCTTTTGATATTGTTCCAAATTATTATTAATATTCAAAGTTTTTCACGGAATGATTTCTATTAAATAATTTCAAAATTTCTCCATAGAATGTAAAGCCATATGATGAGATGATAAATAGTCAACATTTCATTGTTCTTGAAAACCTTGATCTCACTCACAGTATCAGGAAGGATTATTATTATCCATAAAATTTAAAATATTATCTTCTTCATCTTAATTATAAATCTCCCGGGAAATCACATAATATATTTTGAATAAGATTATTGTTGACATTGTTGGTAAAGTTCATTTACCTTTTATTCAAGGTACTACTCACAAGATTGCTCGAATTTTAAGGAAGCATAAGATCTCTTCTTCTTTTAAACCTTTAAACACCATCCGGGGCTCCCTTAAATCGGTTAAAGACCAGTTGGACCCAAAAAGCGTGAAAGGTGTTTATTTGATCCCTTGCTCTTGCGGGGCTCCCTACATTGGTGAAACGGGTCGGTCGATTAATAAAAGGTTCCAGGAGCATGCTGCAAATATTAAGCATGGTAGAACCAAGTCCTCTGCATTAGCCGAGCATGCTGAAAAGACGAAGCATCACATTTGTATGGAGGATGCTAGAATCCTTGCTAGAGTTGACCATTTCCATCACCGGAAATTTAGGGAGGCGATTGAGATTGAGAAGAGGTCTCGCACGTTGAACAAAGATGATGGATGGAACATTAGCAGTTGTTGGATTCCTTCTCTTCACTCCCTATAGAAGTCCTTTTATTCTTTGTGTTTTTATGTTTTTTGGTATTATTATTATTATTATTATTATTATTATTATTATTATTATTATTTTCTCATGTATTTATTTAATTATTTATTTTATTTTTTGAATTTATTTTAGTAATAAATTATTTAGTTTTAGTTTTTGACTTTGACTTGAATTCTTTGGTTTTTATTTTACCCTTTATTGGGTCTGTTAATTTTTAGTTTTATTTTTATTGTTATGATTTATTCTCTTTATTTTTATTTTTATTATTATTTTGTTATTTTTTCTATTTTATTTATATTTTGGTCTATGTATGTTAATTTATTTATTAAAATAAAATAAAAATAATCTATTTTTATTTAATTTATGTTATTTTAATTTAATTTAAAAAAAAATGTTTTTATTCATTCATGTATTTATTTAATTATTTATTTTATTTTATTCATTTATAAATTATTTAATTTTAGTTTTTTACTTTGACTTGAATTCTGTGGTTTTTATTTTACCTTTTAGTGGGTCTTTTAATTTTTAGTTTTATTTTTATTGTTATGATTTAGTCCTTCTTCTCCTTTTTGCTTGTTTCTAATTTTATACTTTCATATATTTATTTATTTATTTTATTTATTGATTTTATTCTATTATTTTATTTATTTTTTAATTTATTTATAATTTATGACTTTGACTTGAATATTTTTTTACTGTTGATGGTTTTATTTTTGAATGTTTTTTAATTTTAAGGATGGTTAGTTATATTTTTATTATTTTATAATTTTCGACTGTTTTTAACTCTTTGGGGTTTTGACCGTTGCTTCTCACTTCATGGTTTAAATATGAAAGTTAGATTAGCCAATCTTCATTATCCTTATGATGAGCTACAGTTGGTAGTTCGAAACGCGTCTTTGGTTCCAAAATATATTATGTGATTTCCCGGAAGATTTATAATTAAAATGTTATGGATCACAGAAGCTTGCACTCTCATATTCTTCATCTATTTGTGAGGTAGTAAATATTGGTTTTATATCAAATTCTTCATTATCATCATCTATCCAAACTTCACTTTCTACTTATATTGTGTTTTTTGCAGGGGGTATAGTGTGAATTTTTTAGTAGAGCTTCCATCAGAGATAAACATATCACCAGATCTACAACTTATGAAACCATAAGTTTTCGGGAACCATGGTCTTCTTAGAATAAATGGATGTCCTCCTAAATTATTATTAGGGGTTAAAATCATAAAATCAACATGGTATTCCCAATAATATAAGGAGAATTATACATATAACACACCATCTGGTTTGATAACAGATCTATCTGCTAACTGTAATATTGTTGGTGTGTACTGAAGATTGGAACGGTTTAATTGATCCATAGTTTGTTTACTCATGATATTGATATTTTCTCCCAAATTGATCAATTTGTTTGGAATATTGATACCATTAATGTGTCTTTTTATGAAGGGGCTTCCTCGATCTAGATATTTTTGGACTATTGATTTCCCCGTCATAATATCTGCAATTTTTCCAACTAATTATATATTCTATTTTCTTTCTTTTTTCTTCCGGGTTTTTTAATCCTTAACTCCTTTATTTTTCTTGCAAATATTTGAATTTCCCTTATAGCTTGTAAAAAATGAATCTTGATGCAAACATTATTTAATTAATCTAACATGTCATATTCAAGAAACATAATTTGTTTCTCTATTCCTCCTAGGTCCCTATAATACTAGTGTATCCCCTTATTGTTATTGTTAGTGTACCCCCCTTATTGTTATTTTTGTGCCCATATAGTCCCTATATTGTTATTATTGTACCCCATAGAAGCCCACTATTTTTATTGTTGTTCCCTTACATTTTTATTGTTATGTCGGCTAGGATTATATTATTACCCTTCGACTCCTATATAGAGAAAGGAGGTTTTTTCGTTTGTATCATCCAAGAATTGTTCATTTATGTATTGTAAATAAGGTTTCCACCTCGAAGAGGCTGATTTATAAGTAGTTGATCTATATTTTCTTCTATTTTATGAGATGGTTTCATAACATTTGGTATCATAGCTTTGGATTCTAGGGTTTCACTAATGCAAATAGGTCATCTTTGTAATTTCGCTATAACGATTTTTCTACGAAGGTTCAAAAGCTGGAAAAAAAACCCATTTGAGTCAAACACCTGGAAATTCATATAAAATTTTTAGATCTTGTTTCTATATATTTGCAACGATAATATCTGAGGAATTTAGGACTTTTACAGACTCAGAAATTTCATCTCAAATAGGTGCTCGAAGGAAAATAGTCATAACTTACATTTCAGACATGGGATTGAAATTCTGCAAAAATAAATATCGAAAGTGCACCGATTGTAGTTTATTTTGTATCAATCTTAGATTCAAAGGTCTAAATAGTGACACGTGGAATTCCGTAAAAATTAGCTTTACTGAACTAGTCCATAATTCGGTCATTGTGGGAGATCGGGGATAACTTTGTCTTGAAGAATCCAAATTACGGCTGACTATTACATTGGAAAGAAGACGTAGAGGGCTACTGCAAGACTGAATATCAAATATTCGGGATCTAAAATTACAAATATACATCAGTTTCAATACTGAGCTCCTCAAAAGAAAGAAACATTCGTGTCTTTTTTTAAAATTGCATGTCTTCTTTGAAAAATCAGTTTTAAGTGATTTCAAGGGAATATTGAAGTATAGATATCAGTGTTAGGTTCTAAAATGGCCCCAAAAATAATTCCACACCCATTTAGCCCTCATAAGGCTATACTATGACTCATGAAGAGGAAGGATTGCAACATGATATATCAAAATTACAAGACCAAGTGCAACAAATTTCACTCTCACAAAGAGTAACAAAAAATGAAATGGAAGCTAAGATGGATGGTTTGAAGAAAGACATGGATGGATTGAAGAAATTCGTGGAATATAAGATAGATGGTTTGAAGAATTGCGTGGAAGCTAAGATAGATGGTATAGAATAAAAACTGAAAGGAAACATGGAAGACATGAAGAATGACATGGAAATTTTGAAGGAAGATTTCACAAAGTTGCTACAAGAAATGATTCCTAATGGCGAAACGATAGTAGATGAAACTCATGATGAGAAAACAAGAAATTTTAATCTTGATTTTATAGAATTTAATGTTGGATTTAAGACCCACCATATTCCAAAGATCGATATGAGAAATTTTTATGGCAAGGATCCGGTAACATGGATACTATAGGTGGAGCAATATTTTGATCTCCATAATGTGCAAAATACATAAAAGGTACACATTGAAACTTTATATTTAGAAAAAAATACATTTTTATGGTATCGATGGCCTTACTCTTGTAAAATAATTGTCACTTAGTCATTACAAAGGAAATGATAGCGCATTATGAGGATAAAAAAGAAACACCTTCTTTAGCGAATTGATAAATCTCAAACAAAAGGGTTCAATGGTCGAGCACATTGAGGATTTCAAAAAATTGAATATAAGGGTAACTGATATTCCAGATGAACATAAGATTTACGTATTCATTGGTACTTTAAAGGATAACATGAAACACAATTTTAACCTTTGGGAACTTGATTCATTTGAGAAATAATTCAGGTTGGCAAGAAAAAATGAATGCAAAATTATGGTGACAAGGAAGCCTACCACTCAAAACTATAAAGATTGAAGTTTTGCTACTCTTATACTTCCACAAACTACAAGGATTACACCACAACAGTTGGAAGAAAAAATAGCAAATCGACTTTTCTATAGTTGTGATAGAAAATACACTAAAGGTCATACGTGTGCAGATAAGAAAATATTTTACATATATGGGGAAGAGGAGGAAGAAAAGGAACAAGAAAATTCAAAAGAAGAGTATATACACTAGGAGCCAACCCTATAGGAATAAGAAATGACTTTGACCATATCCTGTAATGCATTGGCATGAATTACCACTCCTAAAATTCACAAGAAAAAAGGACGTATCAAGATGAAAAATTTAATAGTGTTCATTGATTCTAGTAGTACCCATAATTTTATTCATTCTAAGGTAGCCAAGGAATCAAATTTTTTCCTATACCCAGCACCAGAGTGTCAAGTGATGGTTGAAAATGGAGGAACTATAAGTTTCTCTACAAAGTTTCATAATATAAAACTAACCATGGGGCAATATTTATTGAATATTCAAATGCTCTCCATACCAATGGGTGGTGTTGATGTTGTATTATGAGTACAATGGTTAAAATGTTTGGGGACAATAGCTTTTAATTTTCAAGAACTTTTCTTGATTTTTTTTCAGAAGGAAACGAAGTTGAATTATGGGTTATCGCAGGGAAGCCAGGAAAGATAATAAACTATAACGTCATGAAAAATATTCTGAAGGAAGAATAATGAGGTGTAATCGCAAAATTATTCTCACTATAGGTTTAAACATCAAAATCATCTATTTCTCTAGATCTCCAAAAATTCTTGGACAATCATTCCAAGGTATTTGAGACTCCCAAAGGACTCCCCCATATTCGTGATCAAGATTATGTAATTCATTTGATTCCAGGAAGAATTCCTCCAAACATCAGGCCTTATAGGCATCCTTATGCTCATAAGAGTGATATTGAATGTATGGTTGCCAAAATGCTAGAGGCAGGTATAATTCAACCTAGTCAAAGCTCCTTTTCTGCTCCAGTAGTATTGGTGCACAAGAAGGATAGATCATGGTGCATGTGTCCATTACTATTAGACATAAATTTCCCATCCCCATCATTGATGAATTATGGGATGAATTACATGGAGAAATTTACTTCACCAGGTTGGATCTTTGTTCGGGATATCATCAAATTAGAATGAAGACTGAAGATATTTCGAAAAAAACATTCACAACTCATCATGGTCATTATAGCTTTTTGTTCATTCATTTTAGCCTTACTAATGCACCTTCCACATTTCAAGGTTTGACAAATTTCATTTTCAAACCCTTCGTTAGAAAATTTGTGTTAGTATTTTTTGATGATACACTAATCGACAACAACTCTTGGAAGGATCATGTTCAACATGTTGACATGGTGCTCAAACTATTGGAGGAGAAATGATTATATGCAAAAAAATCCAAATATTTCTTTGGTATATAAGAGGTGGAATATTTGGGTCATATTGTATATCATGAGGGTGTTAAGGTAGACCTTAAAAAAATTAAATCCATCAAGGAATGAAAAATCCCTAAAACCATAAATCATCTTCAAGGATTTCTGCGGTTAACAGGGTATTATCGCATGTTTGTTAAGAATTATGGTACAATAGTAGCACCTTTAACATCATTACTGAAGAAAGATGCATTTTATTGGAATATAGAAGTAACTAAGGCCTTTGAACATATTAAAGAGGCAATGTACCAATCATCGGTCTTAGCTACACCAGACTTCACAAAAACCTTTATTGTGGAATATGATGCCTCAGGAAATGGAATTGGTGTAGTTTTAATGCAAGAAGGAAGACGCATTGCTTTTTAAATTTGTCCAATCAACGGAAAGTATTCATTGAAACCTTTTTATGAGAAGGAAATGTTGGCAGTACTACATGCACTAAAGCAAAGGCGAACTTACCTAATTGGAAGACACTTCAAGGTAAAAATAGCATGATAGCATTAAATAATTTTTAGAACAAATATTATCTTCAGAAGAGCAGAAAAAATGGGTCACAAAGATGTTGGGTTACGAATTTGAAATCATCTACAAAAAAGGGAAACAAAATGTTGTTGAAGATGCACTCTCAAGAAATGATGAGGATGTGGAAGCATTGCTTTGTGCCATTTCTATTATCCAACATTAATGGATAAACAAAGTAAGGGATGAATGGAAGAATGATGAAGAGGTGTGGAGACTCATTCAAAAGTTGTAACAATATCCTAGTACATCTAAAAAATTTAGCTAGAAAGATGATTCATTATGGTAAAAATCTCACTTATATCTTTCTAAGAATTCCCAACTCAAAAAAAATATTCTTTTGGAATTGCGCACCTCTCCCTTAGGAGGGCACTCGGCATTTGTAAAAAATTACCACATGGTTAAGAAGGATTTTTTGTAGGATGAACTTAAATTTGATATTCAAAAGTTTGTGGCAGAATGTTTAGTTTTCCAACAAAATAAAGTTGAGACAATTAAGACCCCAGGTCTGTTATAACCTTTATCCATTCCAAGTCAACATTGGGAGGAGGTTTCAATTAATTTTCTCATAGGTTTACCCAAGTCCGAAGGAAATACTATCATAATGGTGGTAGTTGATATACTTACCAAGTATGCACACTTTTGTGCATTGTCTCATCCATTCAAAGAGATTACAATTGCTACTGCATTTCTTCAAACTATTCAAAAGCAACATGGAAACCCAAATATTATTTCAAGTGACAGAGATCACATTTTTACAGGAAATTTTTGGAAGAAATTATTTTCTTGTTTGGGTACTCAATTAGCTCATAGCTCATCATATCATCCTCAATCTGATGGGAAAACTAAGATAATGAACAAATGTTTGGAAATATTTCTTTGTTGCTTTTTATATGATAAACAAACACAATGGTTCAAGTGGTCACCTCTTGTTGAATGGTGGTATAACACTTCCTTCCATACTGCAACAAAAATGACCCCATTTATGGAACTTTATGGGTATCATCCACCCTTTTTCATATCATATCTAAGAGAAAATTATAAGGTTAAATTAGTGGAAGATCACATCGAGCATAAAAAACAAGTTCTCCATCTCTTAAAGGATAACCTCACATTGGTGCAGAATCGAATGAAAAAACATGTATATCAACATTGCAGCGAAATAAGTTTTGATGTAGGCGACTAGGTATTTTTACAGCTACAACCATACAAACAAATGTCCCCCAAGAAAGCTAAGCAGGGTAATAAATTATCACCAAATTATTATGTTCCTTACAAAGTGTTGCAAAATATTGGTAGTATGGCATACAAATGGGAGCTTCATGCATCTTCCCGAGTGCACCCTGTTTTCCATCTTTCATGCTTAAAGAAGGTTATAGGTGACAAGCTCCCAGTTCAAAAAATATTGCAACAACTTGATAAAGAAGGAAAACTCATATTGGAACCTAAAGCAGTCATGGAAATAAGTACTCGTCAGCTACGTAATTGATCAATTTTAGAGTATCTGATCAAGTGGAAGAACTTACCCATTGAATATTTGACATGGGAGGATGCGAATTTTATACAAAATCATCTAGAACTACTCAAGAATTGAGGGAAACAGTTCTTTGAAGGATAGGGGCATGCTAGTTCCATATAATACTATTGTATCCTCTTATTGTTATTGTTAGTGTGGCCACCTTATTTTTATTGTTGTTCCCATGTAGTCCCCACATTGTTTTTATTGTACCCATAGAAGCCCACTATTATTATTGTTGTGCCCTTACATTATGATTATTATGTCGGCTATGATTATATTGTTACCCCTTGGACTCCTATATACAGAAAGGAGGTTTTTTCATTTATATCATCCAATAACTATTCATTTATGTAACGTAAAGTATTTTTCCCCTTTGAAGAGGTTGATTTCTAAGTCGTTGATCAATCTTTAATTCTATTTTGTGAGCTAGTTACATAACAATTTATTTCTCAATTTTTAGCCTTTCAGGAAAAAGTGGATTTTGAACAGAAACATAAGGTTGTTGTGTAATGGGAGTTGAAATTATTGGAGTATCATTAGAATGTACAAGGGTACTTTCTTTCTGAGAAATTTCTTCTTGATTAAGAGATGTATCTTTCTCAATATGTTCACATTCTTCCCAAATAACAACATATGATACCTTATTTTTCAAAACTCTACCAGATCTAAGTTTCAAATGATTTAGATCTAATGGAGTTATCATGCAAGCTTGGAATTTTTTACCTTCTAAATTTTAGTTAGGTTGTGATTTTTTATTGTTTGGGTTCTGAAATGGCTGAGAATGTAGCTGATTGGTTTTTTCGGGGTATGATGTGGGCAGTGATGGAAGTGGTTGATTATAATACTGAGCTTGTATTTGATATTGAGGAATATAATTTGATTGAGGAGTATAATATGGAGGTTGATATGGAATAAATGGTTGTTAAACCTAATTAAGTTGAGGATTCCTAGAAGGGTGCTTCGAACCTTGCGTCCATAATAGATTTTGAAGTGGCCAACGTTTCCATGGAATTGGGGTATTCCAATTTTTTTGAGGCTGTGCATATGATTGGTACTGAGGGCTAATAAATTATACTATATTTGGTTGTTGTGGTTGCCATGGTATTTTACCAATAGAATAAAGCGACTCATCTTAGATTATTTAAGCTGCACTTTGTAAGACTACTTTAAGTCCAGGGTTTGATAAGCATACCTTTGTGTCATGGTTTTCTGCACAACTACCACATATTTCCACACTATCAAGAGGGAATTATATTAGAGTATGTTTCTTTCTGCATTTGGGACAAAATTTTGATAATGCAACTTTTTTATCCTTTTTCTTATTTTGAATTTTTAGGGTATCCAGTTGTTCACTAAGACTCCCTAAAATATTTGTTTTAAAATTGTCAAGAAAGTTTCCTATTTCTTCTCTACTTATTGTTCGAGATGCAAATTTATTAATCCTAGACATAACATGATCTCTTGGATTTTTTCAAGTTCTAGCCTCATCTCTTGAAATATGTCTACAAATTTCACAAATGTCTCTAAATAATAATTGTGAAACAACTCCTTTACATATTGAATTGAGAAGATCTATCCACTCATCTATAGTGGATTTTGGGAAATGAGCTTTCAAAGTTTCATCATCTAGACTGTGCATTTTATCCCTTTTAACATTGTAAGCAAATATTTTAACCAAATCCTCAAGATTTTCATCCTCTTTTTGCATGAGTTTGAAGTCTTCATCTTTAAGGTTATGAGGCATATAATAATATTTGTGTTTTTATAAGAACACGTCTTTGATTTCCTCCCATGTTCTTATGGTATGTTTTCCTAATCCATAAACCTTTCAAGTGCTTCATCTTTTAGAGTGGTTGGAAACAATTTTAATTTGTGAAAATTAAGCAAGTAGTCATAAGACCTACGAAAACTTCAAACTCAAAAAAAATGTTTCAGGATCCTTATTCCTTACTCCATGGAAATTAGGCAGGATGGAGGGTGAGAAATTATTCATTGTGGTCACAGTATCTTCATCTAAGATGGGATATCCAAAAGGTGTTGGTTCTCCTCTTTCACCTCTTAAACCTCTTCCTCGTCGTCCTCCTCTATTTCCTCCTTTACCCCTTCCTCCTCTAATCATATGTTCACCATTCACATTGTGTACATCTCCTCCCCCTTCTCCTGTCATTGGAGATTATTCAAAGCTAATATAAGGTTATATAATTGGGTTTTCTAGCTCCTCCTTTTTTTCTTCTATCAATGGAATGTTAAAATAAGTTTTTCCTTCTTTGTCACTAGGGCCTTGTAGTTCTTGTCCTAAACATTTTTCTCTATTTGAACATAGAAATATTACTCCTTATGTTGGGGATTTAGGTTCTTCTACTATAGCTTCGGTAGAGGAATTTGGTGAATCCCTAGGTTGGATCTCAAATCTAAGTACCTCAGGAACTCTATATCTACTTGCGAATAATGGAATGCGAGTTTTGGTGGATGGTGTGGCACTATGTGGCCTTGGCGGGCTGGGTGGAAATGTTGGAATTGAACTCCTACCTATACTTATAAATATACTCCTACAATCTCTTTTCCTTTGCATAAATGTCTTTTTATCAATCTTTTTTTTAATTGAAAGTCTACTAAATAATAAATCTTATATACAATTACTGGGAAATGACGCAAATTTGTTTAGTAATTTAATTGATGTTAAATTACTTCATAAATTATCAACCAGGACTTGTAAACTGATGAAGTGTAAATTCATTGTTTATTCTAGGATTTATTATTAGGTGAGTAATTTTCAAATTAGATATGGATGTTTAATGCACATGTTTTTATCTAAGAATTATTCAATGCAAAAATATTATCACTCTTGTAGAAATAAATCACACTTACAAAAAAAAATTTAAATATTCACACAAAATGTTTTTAAAAAGTTAAAGTAAATGAGATAAAATAAAATCTACTTCACACTTGACAGAAAGGAAACTAATCTTAGTAGCATACAAGAAAAAATGAGAACCTTCTCCACACCAACAAATCAAAAATTAAATCTCTACTAACAGAAAGTGAATTAAATCTCTAAGTTCGAAATTAAAAATTCACACTGGAAAAAACAAACCTCACTAATAAATCCCTAAAAGAATTATGTTTCTAATTGTAATTTGAAATCAAATTAATTCTATTATAACATTTACATGTGCAGAAGAATCCTTTTTGATATATCTTATCCATTCCTCACAAAATGAATTGATCAAACCTATAAAGTAAATATTTAATAAAGTTCACTATAAACACTATAAGAGTCATAAGAATTTACTGTAAATTGAAACTGAACTGAAAGGTTAGCTCTAATGCTACAAAACTAAAATGAGAAAATTGAGTTATTAATTAAAAAAAGAAGAATTAAAATATGAACTCTCCTAGGGGGGCCTCGTGTGAGTTGTAAGTATGCATCAATCCACAAAGTATATATACGCATTTGAATGAAATGCATAGATAAACGAAAAGTTTGAATTAATAGTTGCAAATATTTTTTCAAAACAATAATCAAGTATGTCTTCATCGTGTCGAGAGTTAGATTTAAAAAATCCTTCAATAATTATTTATAGATTTATGAGCCTATCTTACTCGATAGAGAATCTAAAATAACATAATATAATATATTGATTTCCTCATGATTTTTTATCGGAGAAGCAAATCATGAGGAAACATATCAGCTCCATTAATTTCCTCACTCACCTCGTTCACCTTTGGCTCATTCTTCGCTAGGTTGATTTCCATGTTGACTTGGCTTGTATGACATCTTTATCATCGATCTAAATCATGGATATATGTAGATATCATTATGCCAATTTTTATCCACCTTTCCATACATTTCGTTCCTCAACTAGAGTTTCAAAAACCAAAGAGCCTCCAAGTAAGCTGCAGAATCAGTCATTAGTTGCAGAATCGATGCAATTTAGTAGCTTATGCAAATATTAAGTTAAATAATAAAGAACAATGAAACTATGAAATAAAATATTATTAAGTACCTTATTTTTCAAATAACCTTGAAAATAATTATCAATTAGAATTATTCAGGTAAAAAGGAAGGAGAATGGTGTGTGAAAAGGTTGTCAAAAAGGGACAATTTTAATCTTCAACATAAAGGCCATATAAAATTTTGGAACAAGGTCATGTTTTTTGGGTTGAATATTGGATCCAACATGATGGGTTTCCATTGATGTATATGGTTTCCATCTTTAAAATTTATGTATTAAATCCATGGTGTTACACTAATCCTCATATTACAATTTGGATTTTGAAGGAGTTGATCCCTATTCTCTTAATATTACTATTGTTATTGATTATTTCATAGGTGCATGTTAGATATTATTTTCCACTTAAGCATATTTAGGTTTCGTGATTTTGCATATGACAAGTTACATTAGGTCTTCAATTAGAGTATTAGTATTTGAACCAATAGAGGTTTTACAATGTTATGGTTTTTCCTTAGGCTTTCCAAGATACGGACTCCAAGGTTTCTTAGGAATTAGCACGATAATATTTTTCACACCATTAATCATGTTAGGTTTAGGGTTAAGATTTTCAAGAAATTAGGGCTCAACCATATTCAACAATGTAATATTGACATCAATGATAAATTCGACCAATAATCTCGCCTTTTGTCATTGATAGAAATATCTCCCCTTTGTCAAATTCTTCCCCCCTTTGACATCAATGGAAAATGGGGTGTTATTATAACAATTCTTTTCTTATCAAGTGGCCCTGTATCATCAATTATATTCTTGTTTATGTCATCATGATGCTTTATCTTATCGCTCACGTCATAACCCTTCTCCCTTTATTTATCAAGGATAACTTTTCAAGATAAGTAAATTGCTTCTCCTATCATCTTGTTGGTCTTCTAGTCATTAGTTTCTTCTACTGACATATTGTTTTACTAATGCTCCCCCTAACTGCATGCATGGACTTATGAATCCAATAAATTAAAAATAATTAATGTCTTGAAAATGTAGAGTAGATTCAACATGTTATTTTTGTGCAACCTACTTCCTTCTCCAAACTTTTGTGATCATATTTTCTTACTTAATTGATGATTCATAAAACTTTCTAGGGACCCATTTCAATTTGCAATATCTAGCTAAATGTCTAGTATTATGGCATTTGAAGCATTATGTTCTAAACATGAATTTTGGAGCATGATTTATCTGGTAAATCTATTGGAGTATCTTGCTGCAATATTACTTCTAGAAAAAGGATTGCATTTTTTATGGATTCCCTTATTATATGCCCTATATTCCTTTATTGCGTGCCAAAAATTTGAACAAGAGTAACAATAACCAAAAAATATACTTTGGTACCTTGAAGATGAAGGTTGCTTTGATGTACTTCTGGAGTCATTTTTCCTTGATAGTATTTGATAATATTTATTTCCTCTCTAATTATTAACACCATATAGATAAAAATTTAGAGTAGGGTTGCTTCCAATTTCATCTTCAAATTCACCTTTATTTTGCTGAAATTTTGGGCATGAATATTTCTTCTAAGTTTCTCCACATCATTGTTTTTTTATACGTTATGGTTTGCATCACTTTTGTTTGAGATTTCACCTGCATAACCAAGACCTGATTTATGAAGGGGCGGTCTTTGATGATTTAGGGTGTCATCTAGCGTTTGAGAGTTGTTTAGACTCTTGTCCATATGATCAACTCCTTTCCTTAGGATACCAATTTCTTCTTTAATTTTATTTCATAGGCTTCATCCTTCTTGTCTATACCAATCTCCATTTTTTCCTTCATCCTTGTTCCTTCACATGTTTCGGCCTTGAGAGAGGTGATATCTGATTTTAATTTGAAGATCTCTTCGTATTTTTCTTCAAGTTGGTATGTGATGGAATTTATTTACTTTTATTCTTAACATACTTTTCCTTCCAAGAGGGCCAAAACTTACATTACCTTTCCAGATCCCTGCACTTTTATATTTTCTTCTTCTAACTGAGATTTAAGGGATAAGGCATGTTCCTTGTATTGACCAATTTTTTCTTAAAGATTGTTCAATTCCTCGTGTATTTTTTCAATATGTCTTGACAAAATTTATTTCCTTTTATTTGTTTTATCCAGTTGATTCGTCGTGGATATGAATTCTTCATGATGTATTTTCTTGTTTTGATGAAACCCCTCCTTAAGCTTGGTGATCTCCTCATCTATTTTTTGTACTTGAAGCTTGAAAATGTCAAATTTCTTCCTTGTATAGTCAAGTTCATGGGGAGCATGTTTTTCTTTGTTCCTGAGGTCCTCATTTTCCTCATTCAATATTCTTATTTATTCTAGCACAAATTCAAGATTTTCCTTAAGATATTCTTTATTTTCTTCATCAACTAAGGCTTCCTTGGTCTTGATATCTTCACTCATGTTTTCAACTTCCTTTATGGGTTATGGATCTCCTTATTTATTTTCATAATTTTCTTGATTATAGGTCATGTTCAATTCTACTTTTGAGTGAATATCTTCAATTTATTCCCACATATCTTTTGCTGATGAACATTTTTCCACTTTGGCCTTTATAGGATCTCGTAACCCACTCAATATTGTCTTTATTGCTATTGTACTATGTTTATTCGATTCATATTCTATTTTACCTTTGAGAATCATTGAATCCTACACTTCAAAACCTTGATTCATTAAAAATAGTTTCATTCTACCCTTCCATACTTCAAAATTTGTTGCATTCGACCTGGGGACTTTCAGTACGTGAATTCCATATTAATTTTTGACTAAGGAAGTGACATATTCATAAGGTTTGGAGCCTTTCTTTTGTGATCTTTCCATTTGTGTTATAAGGATCTAACTTCAATATTCTTAAGCTCTGAGTGAAGGCACTAACTCTAATACCAATTATTATAAATACTGAGAGGGGGGATGAATCAATATTTCTTTTACAATTGTTACTTTACTAGTTTTATATCACTTGTAAACAAAACACAAAATGAACAATAAAGAATAATAATTTTATTAACGATAAATATTTATGATTCCAATCCTCTTTTACATTAAATAAAAATTAATAACGTTTACAACTTCAACCCTAGATGAAGACCCAAATCTCTAATCCACCAGGCTCCAACATGTACTTTTCCAAGAACCAAATTGGACTTCACGAGGATCCAACCCTATCTACCATAAGGCTCCAAAATTATTTTTATGAGGCTCCAACCTCTAGGGCTCCAACCCTCTTCACTCACATAGGCTCCAACCTAATCTTCTTAAGGACTCTTATCCTGTAGGGCTCCAACCCTATGCTTCAATTCTTCAAGACAAGTAAAATGGTTCTTCACAACTCCCAATATCTTCTTCAGCAATTCTTGAACATAATTCCAAGTTGTACTTCAACAAATTTTCCAAAAGTTCTCCAAAGGCTAGTTTATCGAAATCATCTTCAACATAAATATAATGTGTTTGCATAACTCTTCATTCCTACAAAACTAATATTATTAAAAGTTACTCCACAAGGGCTTCAATTATGCATCATGTCATCTCACAAACATTTCCAATGCTCCAACTACCAAACCTGCTCTAAAACTACCAACCATTGTCCTTAATAGATCTACACAATAAGTCTTTAAGATTAGCTTTGAGTGGTCTTCAAAGGCTGCTCAAATTAATGCTATATAAATTTTCAAGGATATATTTTAATACTGTTTGCCCACAACTCTAGGTCTTAAATAATGTTTCAACAATATGCTCAAAGTAACTGGGTGCAAGAGGTCCTAAGGTATGCTTTCAAAAATTATCTAATAGTACTTGAATTAAACTTCTAGCAAGTATTCTTCAAGAGCTTCTCTTGTTCAGGTTCAACAAGCCTTTAAGGGGTCTTAAAAAATTTCTCTAGGATGTCTTCCAAATATGCTTTTGAATCTGCCCCATATTTGCAACAAACACTACTTCAAAATGCCTTCGAATTTTCTCTACACTACCCTTTAGAACCTTTCAAATTATTTATCAAACAATTGGTAAAAAACCGATGAATAAGATGTCTGTGAGACTCATTCAATAAGGCTATTAATGTGTTCAAATACAGATTCTTCTTCACGAAATTTTTTACTAGATGTAGCTATAACAAGACTTCAATAATGTCTTTAACGGAGTCTTTAAACAATACTTTAAAAGGTCTTCCACAATGATGCCTCAGTTGTTCCAAGGTATTCTCAAGATACAATACAAAACAAAAAGTTTCTCTCAATTATGCACAACAATGAAGTGTCCTCCAACAAGATCCCTATACAACATCTTCAAGACACACAATCACACTCTTTAAAATTCCCAACACATTGTCACTAGGTTGTTTCAATTATTTCTCCAATTCTAGGTGTTTTCCAGGGTCTGCAAATTTCTTTACTACTTTTTCTTTCTCAACTCCAGCACGCATAAAAAGTTCTTCAGTGATCCAATCTTCCATAGTTCATTCAAGTTTGAGAATTTTATATTATAGTTGTTCTCAATCCACATGTCTGAAAATATAGTTATAGATCTGAGTTGCAAGACCAAGTTGCAGAGCTACACGTCTACAATAAACTTACCACAGACAGAGGTCCGAATTAAAATTTTGAAGGTTACCTCTCCATAGATCTAATTAGTTGTCTCAAACCTTGTAATTTGACTATTTCAAATCCTCAGTTTTCCTTGACCATATTTTATAGCAGAAATGGATGAGTTTAAGGGTATATATATACATGTTTGAATATTTGAAAACACTCGTCTATTAAAGAAGGATCTGACAGGAGGGCGGACATGTAAATTGAGTGTAATTCATTTTCTAATACACTTCTAACAAGTTTCCAACGAAGTTAAAAAAAAAGGTCATTCATTTTTTTTATATTTCCTCTAATCTATGTAGATAATTCTACTTTCCAAAAAATCACCAGATATATTTTAATTAAGTTATTTCCATAAAAAATTTGATGAGATGGCATTATCATATGGGCCTTGATTCTTCATTGGAAAAATAATGTAATTTAACGATTCCTCTCAATCAAAGGCCATGTAAACTTTTGGAATAAGGTCTTGTTCTGTGGGTTGAATTTTGGAGCCAACATGATGGGGATGTGTTGATGTATATGGTTGCCATAATTTTTTTTATGTATTAAAGCCATGGAGTGACACTAATACTCATATTATGGTTTTTATTTTGAAGGATTTTATCCCTATTCTCTTAATATTACTATTTCTATTGACTATTTCATTAGTTCATGTTAGAGATGATTATCTACTTAAGCATATTTAGGTTTCGAGATATTTCATATGGAAAGGTAAATTAGGGCTTCAATTAGAGTATTATGATTTCAATCAATATATTTTTAACAATTTTAGGGGTTTTCATTATGGTTTCCAAGATAGGGAATCCAATGTTTCTTCAAAATTATGACGAAAAGGGTTTTGACACCATTAATCATGTTAGGGTTAGGGTTAGGGTTTTTAATAAATTATGATCGAACAATCTTCAACAATGCAATATTGACATCAATGAAAACTTTTACCAAGAGGTCTTATATGTGAAATTCGCATGGATAATCCAAACCACGGTAAACTGGATATCAAGCGTCTTGACCATGGTATTGGGCCATAGTAATTGGAGAGACAATGGTTAGTTAATCCCGTCAAAGAATACTACCAACATTACCAAGGTATTTACCTAAGGTATCGGCTAACGCAAAATCTATATAAGGAGATGGATATCAAGGTGTTAAGGGTGAAAGTTGTGAATTTTTTATGAGTCATCTGATATGAAAAACGTGTGCAGCAGGGAGAAAGGAGAAGGCTCGGATCTGAAAGATCTGAAGTATTTTGACCCATATGCTCGAATGATTTATTTATTGCAAATGTCAAAATAGTTAATAATGATGAATCTGTAATTATAATGATATTTCGATCTAAATGAATTATTTATAATTTTGTAGTATTGAAAGTAAAGGTTGCAGAAAGTTTAATATATGCGGGTATGTTTGGTAATAGCCATGTAGATACACAGATCTCCCTTTGTAGGGTCGTGTGGATATTCTGTGAAATATTTTTCAATATGTGAATATTTGTATGCATGTGTTTTATATGGTAAGTGTGTACACACACAGACATACCTTCTAGAAGTAGTGTATAAGAACTAGTGTTTCAACTTATGCTTGATGTTTACAATTGAGGTTGTTTGGTTTACTTGTTGTTGTATGTCGATGAAGTATTGATTATAATGATCTTTGTTTGAAATTACTGATTGGTTTGGTTGTTCATGATTGGAATATTGGTTAGTATTGATGCTACAATTTACTGATTGATTCAACGATATGTGAATAGTTCAGTATTTGACTCAGTAATTTGTTTAGTATTGCAAGACTTCATGATCAAACTTTCAATGATTTAAGATATGTATGTAGGTGCAATATAAAGATGATAGTATATATGAGGTTTCTATTTAAGACATTAGATTATATTTTATAATATTTATTATGTCTGGTTGGGTTTTATATTGAGTGGTTAGATGCTTTAGTAACTCAGTTAATATTTGACTCAGATTATGTACTTGACTGTGTTAACTCGTTTTGGGTTTATTGTTGATATGGGTCTAGTTTGAAAATATGATGAAAGGTGGCCTATAGCTTTTGTGATGGTTTTTTGATAGGTGGATCCAGTTTGAAACTTTATGAAAAGTGGTCTACAAGAAACCAAGGGTTGCAACCTTGAGAAAGCGAGTAGGAGCTGGTAAAACAAGATCAGGGAGTTGTAGCTCCCTTCTAGTAGGAGTTATAGATTGAGTGGATATTGTAGCCTTCTGTAAGTGGGTGAATGTGTATTGATAAGAGTCTGATTTAGTAAAAATGTAATGGAATGTTTCTTTATAAGAAATAAGAAAGAGAAAACAACAACGGTGGTTTTCTCTCACAATGGCTTTCGACCAAAAATCATGGTATTCTATGTGTGTTTCTCATTTGATGGGATTTATATATGTTATTTACTGTATAATTAAAAGTAATTAATATACTAATTCAATGTTTAAATATAATAAGTTGATTGAATGCATGAAAAATAAGTAAAATTGATATACACAGGATTCTTTCTATAAAGTAGCATACATACACAAGTTTATTCAGTAACTGTAGCTTACATATTTTAGAAGCTTGATTAATTGTAGGAAGATCCATCAAGATGAGTATTCAAGAAGGAGAATTTTCTATTAAACCGAATTTATTTAATGGAACTAACTTTGTATTTTGGAAAGTCATAATGAGAGTTTATTTGTAGGGACTTGGAGCTGATATATCAATGATTGTTGAAGGTGGATATAAATTCACATCCTCCATTCCCACATATGATGCTGGAAAGAGACAATAGGAGACCAATGCAAAGGCATTCAATGCTATCTTATGGAGTTTGGCTGAATCATAATTTGTGAAGGTCATCTAGGTGAATATCACAAACTATATATAGGAAAATATTATCCAATGCTATGAAGATGGAAGTAAGGTAAAAAATTCTAAACTTAAAATGATTAGAATTCAATATGAGACCCTTAGAATGCATGATGATGAAATTATTGAGATATGTTTCCTTACAATAGATGAGATCATTAACTCAATGAAAATTCTTGGTGATGAAATACAGGATTCTACTGTAGTTGAGAAAATTCAAATATCTCTAACATCAAATTTTGATTCCAAAGTCTTTTCCATTGAATCAATTCAGTGTAACACTCCCTTCCCACATCTACCTAAGCAACCATTCAACTGGGCTAAACATGTGATGAGAGGTTACTATAATGAGATTCAACCTCCTATGTGACCCTAAGGAAGTATAACTAATGGAAAACACAATTTACAAACCTTGTACAACAACCAAAACACCCCCAATGATCTGGTAGATCAGTTAAATTCTCAAAATTAAAAGTTCCCAAATTGGCTAGAAACCAGAACCAAAGAATAGATCTCGTAACCCTGAATTTGATGCAACTCATTTGAATCAAATCCGACATCAGATACTCCCTATATCACCCATTTTCTGAATTGGGAAACAACAAATTTTTTTGGAATTGGGTTGCAAGGATACCCAGTTAGCACTATGGATGCTAACTGGGCCATGACTGGGCATTTGACTGGGTTGACTATGGAAGAGTCATTGATAAACACTTGGCATCATTTCATTGATTCGAATTTGGTGTGATTTAACTGGCTATGGGTTGTTTTTTTGGTCGAATAAGGGGGTGCCACATGGGCCAACCAATGGCATCCATGTGGCATCCTTATACATAGAAAATTTTTGTTATAGGCCATAGTGAGCCTCTGTAGGGTTATAACGTGAGACCTCACACCTACCAAAAAGGACCTCTTTGATCTCTATTTTATTGGTTCTTAAACTATATAGTTGTTAAGTTGTATTTAAAGTTTATGAGAGGCATGTTTAGGGGAGGGGACCAGGGGTTAACCCCTGACCACGGTCGGCCAACCACGATCAAGGGCTACAAATGGCCAAAAACGTAAGTTATATGGGTTATTCTATATCCAAATTTTATTATTGGCAACATGTATTATATCCAAGCAATATTAAAATGTATTAAACCATATGTATTACCATTTAACTAAAGTTGCAATAATCGATGTACCTTACCACATATACCATCACATAAACCAAAGTACGTAACAGTGCAACTCTTGGTAGTCTACACATTTTCTATCATAGTCAAAATTTATATTCCCTGTGGTTATTGTTATGCCATGTAAACTGGTGGAGGAGACAGTTAAGATTACGTTATATGTTGGCGGGTATCAACACAATGTTAAACTGGTAGTTAAATATTCATGGTGTTGGAATCCATTCACATGAAATGGGTATGGTCATAGTGAAGTTCTATGCTGGTGGAGTTAACCAACCCATAGGTGTAACCATGACAGAGACCATACTTTAACACAGGTTTGGTTTGGACTTTGGTGTGCTATCTGGAGCTTGGAACTCTAACAATTAAAATTTGATATGGTGATCACATGCGACACGGTGATAGTTAATGTTACGGGTTAGGATCTATGGGAGAAAAACCTGCCTAGGGTAGGGTTCCTAATAAACAAAACCATCAACAAAACCACCATATAAAACCCAGTCATGACGTAGTTTAAAACTTTGTGCATTTTTCAACCACCTCCACAACCAACGGCCAAGAACATGCAACGTGTAGAATTTTTATGGCCAAAATAGTACATTTAATGATTTTAAAAATTGCACCGTATGTGGAGGTAATGTCACCTATGAAGTAAAAAATTTTCACCCCATGTGGCCGGAAAAAGGCGGAAAATGTTGGACAGATAGTAGGGAAGTGTAAATTGTAGGAAAGTTAGTAGAAAAACTTCATTGGAGCATAAATCATTGATTTTTTGACCTTTTTTGGAGTAGAAAGAACTCAACTAGATTTTTTACTATTCTAGATCCATTCGAGACATTATTTTAGCATCTTAAGCAGTGTAAGTTGACGTAAACACACTTTTTTTAGCATAACGAAAGAGGCCCAGAAATTTGAAGTTGGACCAAGAGATGTAGCTTAGGAGGGGTGAACTACTTCATCATTTGTTGTTTTTTATATACTGTTATGATACCCATGTATTATTTATTTTTTGAAAAAATGATTTTTAAATCATGTCATTGAGTTAATGAAATTGACATAAGTGGTTAAAAACCTTAATCTTTTCACTTTAAAATTTTACCATAAATCCTCAAGCTTTCATATACATATTTTTTTTGTATTAGAGCTTTGATTCTTTGTTTCTTTGAGGGTTTAATTTATTTTCAAGTGTTTTTGGTGCTAAAAAAATTGAAGCTCAAGAGATGAGAATGAAATCTTCTGGTTTCAAGTCCTCAAGTTAGGTCAAGGACAAGGAGAGCACAATTTCCACAATATCCACCAAAAATTTCACCTCAAGTTGTACTTGAAGCTTTAGCAGTACTATCACATGAAGGAGAGCCTGAAAATATTTCAGAGGAAGAAAAGGATTTCAGAAAACCATTCTTTGACATGAAACAAATGGTTAAATTTCTCTATGAGGAGAGAAACATAAGGTTTCAAGGTGAGAGCTCCAATCATCTAAACGGAGATAAGCCTTCAAAAGGTTATGGAGGATATGGGGGCAATAATCCAAAATGGAATGGATGGAATGGTGACAAAAAACCTTTGACAACACCATTCTCTTCACCTCCATGCTCACCACCATCTTCACCATCAACATCTTCCACAACAACCCCTTCACAATCAGCTCCACATTCTGCAAAGGGACATGGTAAAACTCCATTTTTGAAACTTGACATCAAGTTTGGTTTTCCTATGTATGATGGAGAGGTAACTACTAAGGGATTAGATAATTTGGTTCGTTAGCTTGAAGTGTATTTTAGGCTACAAATGATCAAGGAAAATGAGACCAAGATTCAACTTGCTTCATTAAGGTTGGAAAGTGCAGCACTTATTTTGTGAGAAGCCAAAACTCAAGATGACATGAAGAAACATGGTAAGGTATTAACCTCTTGGAATGATTTTGTTGCTGCATTGTCGAGACAATTTTATCCATTCACATACATGCAAAAATCTATAATGGATTGAGAAAACTTAGACAAGGAAAGGTAGAAAGTGTGCAAAGCTATACTCAAGAGTTTATAAGAAAAACATTGATATTGGGTGTAGATTTTTCATCTCAAGATTTCTTGTTCAAATACATTGGAGGTTTTCATACTTATTTGAGACATACAATTCTCATGTGTAACCCTAAAATTTTGGATGAAGTTTGTGTATAGGCCACACATCTAGAAGAAATGTGGAAACATGTTTTAGATGAAACAAGTGAGAATACCTTTGAGTGTCGAGAAAAAAGGAAAGGGAAATTTTAAGGGAAAATGAAACAAGAGTGATTCCGTCAAGATGGAGAAAGAAAAACTAACATATAAACATTTTTCCAAGGATGTCCATGATGAATATCATTGATGGAAACTTCATCCATAGATGATACCTAGTAATTTTAAGAACAAGGAGAAGGATAAGGTAGTTGCAACTACACAACATGATTTAGGTTCTGATTCTAGAGATGTAACAAAGATCACAATGGTGGTTTGGAAAGGTAAGGACATTGCAAGTACTATTTATTCAAGTTGTCTCAATGGTACTCAGGATGAAAAAATAAGAATTGATTTTTTCCATATTAGAGTTATTTCAAATCATGCCAAGATAGACACATTGTTTTATAGTGGTTCGCAAGAAATATGATCTCTATAGGCATTGTCAAGAAGTTAAATTTAGAGACCATTCCTGATCCAAGACCTTATCCTTTAGGTTGGCTATGCGAGAATGAAAAATTGTAGGTCTACTAATCCAAAATTATGTAGGAAAGAAATAAAATATAGAAATAAAAATCAACATAGAGTTGAAACATGAACACAACTTCATTTCATTAATATGGAAATAAAAGTACCTCGGGCGATGGTAGCTTATCTCTGAGAAGTGATGTGGCATATACATTCCTAGGATCTATGTTATAGTGAGGCTCAAAGGCCTATTTATTATTGATAAACAATGGAAAACACTAAACATCCAAAAACCTATCCCTAGGAGATGAAGTGCCAAAACTATGGGCCCCGTTTGTAAAAAATTGGTACATCATATTCC
Source organism: Pinus albicaulis (assembly GCA_034641835.2). Lineage (NCBI taxonomy): Eukaryota > Viridiplantae > Streptophyta > Pinopsida > Pinales > Pinaceae > Pinus > Pinus albicaulis. The sequence continues at coordinate 760,340,659 of CM076569.1, read as the reverse complement.
AAGGAATGTAACTTTGGCATACGATGTTTGTTTGATGCACACAATACCTCATTAGAAATATGTATATGAGAAATATAAATTTCGAGTGACCAACATCAATCAAAAATATATGATGGTCCCAATTTTCCCAAATAAAGGTTGTTTAGGGCTTCAAAACGGCTCCAGAAGTTCAGGACCCGAAAAGCTACCAAAAATAGTAAACTGTGTTAAAATTAAGGAAACAGAAAACTGAAAGAAAAAATGGTGTTGGTCCAAGTGGAATAGGTGGGTGGTCACCAATATCCACTTGGATCAGTCCTCCCCACTTAGGGAGCAATAGTCCTCATTGCGTTGAGTTCCTCCATCAGATGAGGAAACTTCTTGTGAAATTGGTCTATGGTGAGCCACTTTCCTTGCTTCACGAGTTGGCTATCTTTGACAACCTAATACAACTAGATCTTCTTCTGTTGCGTGCTATTTGTCTTCATGTCCATGCTCCGATCAGTTGTGTCCCATTTCATGTAGTCAAGGTTTAGCTATGTTGTTGTGATTTGTTCTGCAATGTCTCATATGTCTAGTAATGGTGGAAAGTATGGTCGAAGGTGGTCCACATTGAACCCTTGGTGCAGGCCAAGGAATGGGGGAATTCTTATCTCAAAAAAATTGTCTCCAATGACCTTGATAATGGTTTAAGGCCCATATCGGAGTGGTCTAAGCTTCTGAGGAGATCTCATTAGGTGTTTTCTCTGTAAATGAAACCAAAATTTTTCGCTCACCTGAAACTTGTGTGGCACTCGATGTTGATCATGTCGCTACTTGTACTTGGCATTGGACTTCTCCAAAATGTCAAGAACCTGCTAGTGGATGTGATAAATTTTCTCAATGAATTTTTTTTCCTTGTCAAGTTTGGACTGGAGATGAGCTAAATCTTCCTAAGTAGCTACAAATAAGATGACCAATTCAATGGGACATAATGGCTAGAATCCCAAGCCCACCTGAAAGGGGATTTGGCCAGTTGAGTTGTGGAGAGCCTGGTTATAGATGTGTTTGAAACAAGGGAGGCTTTAATACCATGTACATGCATGCTTTGATTTGTACATGTGCAGAATGTGTATGATCATCCTGTTCATGACCTCTGTTTGGCCATCAATTTCAGGGTGGAAATTTTTGGACTTAATGAGCTTGGTGTCCAACATCGACAAGAGACTTAACTAAAATATATTGAGGAACCTTATACCATTATATTAGATAATGGACTATGGGATCCCAAAGTGTAACCATGCTCGTTGAATGAACATTTTAGCAATGGCTTCTGTTGTGATATTGTTCTTGCAGACCACTATAATGACCACTTTAGAGAATCTACCGACGGTGAAAAAAAATAGTAGTTTCCATTCTTTGTAGAAGGAAGGTGAGACCTGTAATCCATGGAGATGGACTCCCAAGGTCGACTAGGGGTAGAAAATGGAGTATATAGGTCTTTCTTCTTGATGCTTGTTCTGGAAATGGCGTAGGAAGTGCAGGACCTGATGTACTTCCCAACATCATGTTGAAGGTTCGACCTAGAAATACACCTATAGTATTTCCACTCTTTTCTCGACCCTGAAATGTATAGCAACCCAATGGTAGTGCACTTCCAAAATCATATTAGTACACTCGCTTGAATGAAAACAAAGGTGTCCTATGTGGAATAACAATGCATCCTGGAGGTAAAAATTTGGAACTTTCTTACCCTTCAAGAGCGTCTAGTATGTGTTGTTGAATTATGGATCACTTCGGTAGATATGCGGCCAAATCGAAGTCTTGTGCCCATAAGATTCGAGCACAATGGTTAGCGCCACGATTCGCGATCGGCTGTGTCAAATTTTCAATATTTTTCTATGATGTACCAGTTACTTACAACCAAATAATATTTTCATTAATAGTGTTGTACGACGATCTAATGGTATGTTAAATCCCTTGTAATTTTAATATGTCAACTAGGGGATTCGTAAACTTAAAAGCAAACCAAAATATATGGGACCTTAAATGATTTTTTTGTAGAAATTTTATTTAGGATGGAAAGAAAAAAAGGAAATGAATATTACAATTATAAATAAAGAAAATTGTAAAAGAAATCACATGCGAGAAAATTTAATTAGATTCTAAGAGTGGAAGTTAGATTCCAAGGGTGGAATGAATGAATGTCATGGCCTTTCTAAAAAATTATAAACTAATATTTGAACAAATATAAGAAAAAAAATATAGGAAACTATGAGAACTAGTAAACAAGCAATTTAATCATAACCAAAGTGAAAATCTATTAGAAGAAAATTATGATAATCTAGAAAGAAGTAAATAGAAACTAGTGATTTAGAGATCAAGCAAGAAAACTAAGATAGCTAGTAAGCAAGTAGTTTAATGACAATAAAATCAAATCTAGGAAATGAAACCACACCTACAGAAAGTAAATCACACTTGCAGAAATTAAAGCACACTTGCATGAAAGTAAATAACATAAATAAAACTATGTTATAGATGTATGTGAATTGTGGATGATGGGGATTCGTCCATTCCTAAATGAGCACACATGAACAACTATCACTCCTTAATAATCAAGAAACATTCATAACATGCTGAATGAACAATCATAAATCTGATGCTAATGAATAACTAACAATTGTTAGCTTCCTTTGAAGGATGCTCCTCTTATTTATACATGAATTAGGTATATCTTCTCAATAAATGTAAATCCTTAAATATCTACTAGATCCATACTTGTCTCAACTTATCCCTACACATTATATACAAATCCCTTGACACATCAATATCTCCATGATATTTCTCCTTGGAATATGGTCCACCTCTTGAATTGAAATTCAAATTTGTGCTTGGGAGGCCAATTAAGACCCTTCTAGAACCTCCAAATAATCCTACACATGTCACAAAACTCATAATACACACACACACACACACACATATATGAAACCATGTTAATTTCCTAGTTTTTAATCATAAATTCACTTAAAATAAATAAAACAAATAACTTTGGAAAATGATTATTCTAACCCATATGATCAGGAAGATGATTACTTGATGCATGGCTTTAGGGTAGATATTTATAAAATGAGAGCTAAATGGTTATGAAATTATGGAAATATGGATGAAGATGGAAGACAATTTTGAGACTCATCATACCCCCCAACTGAAGTTGTTGCATGTCCTCATGCAACTATTGCATTGATTCATTTATCCATAAGTTAATATTTTGAAATACTTTCCTTCCTTATGAGTTTTTCCTTGTATGGATTCTCTTCGAACTTTTCATCATCATATTATGTTTTGCAAAGTGTAATACATTTGATTGCCACATATATTTTTGATGGTTGCTTCTTCTGTGACAACTGAAATTTCTGAGCATTGGTTCTTGTGTAACAATACTTTAATTATTTATTTATTTTTGTTGCATAAAAGTACATGAAAAAATTGATAATTTTTTTTTCAAGTCCTATAATAACTATCGATGATTTGATAATTTTCAAAGCATATAATCTTTTGGAATCATACAACAATAATAGTTGATTGGGAAGAATACACATGTTGGAATTAAATGAAAATGTGTGATGATGTATGAAATGTCAATGTGAATTGATGTCCCTCCCCCCAACTAAAGGTGTTTTTTAGTTTATGACAATATGAGAAAGGGAGTGAGGAATTTTCCAAAATTACAATTTTATCATTTTAAGTAATTGCATGACTAAAAAATAAAAAACAACATACCTTCACTTACCTTCAATGTGGATGAGTTGTGTAAACTGAAGAGTGTGGCTACCGATGTTGGATCATGGAGTATGTAAACAAAGGAAATTGATCTTCTTCTCTGTTCTCTTTGTGTTGATGACAAGATTGTGATCTTTATTGTTTCTGTTACAAATTGATTCGTGTTGCAAACTAATGAAATGATGTAGTCTGCAATCGTTAAAAACATGATGGTACAATTCTAGTCATGTGAATAAATGTGTTGATGTCGAAGAGAAACCATTCGATTACCGGCCATTAATGAATTTCATTAACCAATGTAAGGCAAACTCACCATTAATTTCAATGACTGCCAAGGTAGCTAAGTAAATCTTGCGAAGTGCGAATAGATGAGTTGATGTTGAGCCACTTGCTAGATCCAACAATCAAGGGACATTGGTGTATTCCCATAATTGTCAGCGAGAGAAATTTTCATTAAGGAATATAAGACTCAAGGTACTAATAAAGACTCTAGCCTTGAAGCTAGATAACATGGTGATGTCAATAGGCCAAGACTTTTTAGAAGGTAGGCCTTAATGAATCCTCCATCATCTAACACGAGCATAAAACAATGATTTTGAAGGACTATGGATGAAACTTTTTGCAGTGGATCAAGGTTTATTTGAAAAAATTAAAAGGAAATGGAATTAAGAAAATTTGTAGAGGAGTTGAACGATTTTATTGCTGGGTTACACATTAGTGAAATAGAGGCGAGAAAGTATAATGATTTCGAAGGAAAATGAGATGAAGATCTTGTTAACTGAATAAGTAGGAATACAATGGCAGAACTAGTATCTGGAGGGCTTTCAAATAGTGTGATGGATCTGATTTGACATTCTTTATCCAAAATCGTGTGCTCATGCTTGAATATTTCATCTTTGATGTTGCTCTGATCATGTTCTTTTGAAATAAATGTCGTCTTTGAGAGACACTATTTGCTCATGGTCATCTGTTTGTCTCCCTGGAACCTGCAAAAAAATAGTACTTTTTCTGCAATGAAATGTAATATTATCAAAAGAGAGAGGTAATCAATCCATATATTTATGACATTTACACAAAGAAACTGATAATTGGTACTAACAAAACAAATTTAAGAATTTAAAACCAAATGAATTTTTACCTTTTTTGAAACTAGTGTCTTAGGTTACCTGTCATGTTTTGTTAGAAACGTATTCATTATTTTTCTATTTCAAATTATCATAAAATATTTCTCATCATGTGGATCTCGTAAATATATTTCCAACGATTTCTGAATCGTCAAAAACCGATGTCGTATGAGAAGGTTACGCTTATTTGCAATTTGTGTGAAATAATCAAAATAGTCATATGTGAGTGTGACATGGCAACATGATGCTAATGCGAAAGATGAAGTAGGAAGATAATATGGCATGTTGATCATGAATTTTTATTAGAATGCGTTGTTAAAAAATAGATCATTGAATTAAATACAAAGATGTAGAATTTTTTTCAGTTGTAGGATTTTTTTTAGCTGCAAAATTGTGCATTTCCTGCATTTAAAAGTCCTGCGTGGATAGTTAGGTGTACATAGTTATGCAGGTATTCAGTCAAATTTTTGAATTAATAAATACATTTTCTAGAAAAATGAGAAAATCCCTACTTTTGTTATTTATTATAAAAAAATGCAGTGATCAATTTTATTAAAAAGATAATTTTTTTTGTTTTTATTTTTATTTTTTTAAGCAACATATTTGATCTCGTTTTTCTGGTGATGCTATGTTTACAAATAATTCTTTCAGTGTTAGATAGTCTGTAATTTCCAACAGTAGTGATAAATTTTCAACTGAGTATCCATGTATGATAATATCTTGTTAGGTTATAGCAGCACAAGACATAAGAGAAGGGTAAAACAGGGAAAAAGGCCAAATTCCACATCCAGAATCACGTTTAAGCAAACTACACATATGACAGCATATGCATTGCATATTGAGTGTCCCTTCTATGGATATGTCACATAAATATGAGCTTCACACATATCTAAACATGTTGTATGTATTTCCTCTGAGAATATTTCATCAATAGAGCTACTCTCCTCTTCCCTCTGAGGGCTTTCTTCAGAAGGCATGTCTTGAATGGAATGAAATTGCTATGCAAATGAAACTTGGGGAAGTTCCTCAATCTGCAGAGGTGTTGCAATAGCTTCTAATGAATCCAAAGTAACAACCTTGGCAACCTATAGTAGTGAAATATGACGAAGTGGACATGTGGTATTGTTTACAAGCCACTTGCCAATGCAATCCATGTGCAAGGTATCCCCAAAGATAGATAGTTGTTGTAGCTTTTCATTTATCTGGTAATCCCTAAGACATGAAACACATTGTGTGTCTTCTATTAAAACATTTTCATTGAAGACCACTGTAGGTAGCATATCTCCTAATTCCTTCTACAAACCACACTTGGTGGGCTCTGAGGTGAATCCTCTACCTTCTTATTGAACCATCATATGTGCAGCTGCCCATGCATTTTTCATACTTCGCAAGTAAAGCATATAGAGGAGATACAGAAGAAAAAGAGTGAAAATAATAGGTATCGAAAATATGAATGCTTGGTAAAAATTAAGCTTGGGGAGAGGTGGATGGAAATTTGAAGAACATGAGGAATAATTATCTGTCATTTTTACTCCAACTATGGCATGATCTGATCCCACGACTAATCTAAAAAGCCACTAAAACTTACTGATCAAATGTGGTATAATCAATCTGAATAGATGAACCCAACACTTTCCTACCATCATCAGAACTATAAACTAAATGTCTACATTTCCTGGGTGACTTTAACTAGAAATGCGGGTGTAAATGCACGGTAATTTGTAGGCAGTTTAAACTACCACAATTTACAACAGCTAGACTTGTTTTTAGCTGAGATTTTTTTACAATCGTTGCTCGAATTCGACTTTATGGCCAAAAAAAACTTCACGTTCAAGCCTCTGAGTATCATCTAGGAAGATCCATATCTTGTAGATTAGGTAAACTAGATCTTCTCCTTACATCGTGGACATAACTGACACAGTTATCTATATGTGCATTAAATTGAAAAAATGTTTCTCCACGTAATCTAGAAAATAAGGCTCCAAAGATACCAGAAGATCTCTTAAATGGTTACAAATTTTAGAAACTTTCTCATATTGAACACAATTGACCCTGTTCCAAAGAAAACCCATTTTTTATTTTTTTCAAATTCGCTTCCAATTGGTCATAAAACGTGTTTTAAAATGATTTGTTAGAATTTTTACATATTTTATTTGGCCTGGAGGTTCACACAGTTATTTATCTTCGAATTTCATTTATCTTTGTTGATTCTTCCCTCTTCAATTATGGGGATCATGCAGGTGAGGATTGGCAGCTTATTCTTTCTTATATTGATAACTTTCGAGTCTTTGAGTTCTCGTCCAACAGTGTAATATCTAGTTCTTTCTCAGCCCACCCAGACGTGATCCAACAATTCGATAAATTAGATCTTCCATTTGGGAATAATGTTGTGAAGAATGATTTGAGAAAGGCTATCAAGTATGCTATGATTCTATTGGCGATACGCGGGAAGAGAAAGTGGAGCTACTCAATAACAGGCTTAGAATTATTATTTTTAGTATGGTCCCATAATGGAGATTGATTTGAACCGTGTCAACTGCAACGCTAGATGACTGATTGCTATGAATATGCTTGAAAGTGCAGAAAAACCTTCTGATATCTATATATATGGTTTTAAAATTTGGATTTAGAAAATAAAATGAAAGAATCGATCTCACACCTGAAATTATCGCTCTTTAATCTTCTCTTGTTCTCCTTGTTCACAATCATTTTTTTTATTGAAATTTTCCTACAAAGGGTTAGTAAATGGATCGCTCTTACTACACCACAAAATTGCAAATTTATCCTAAAAATCACAAAAACATATTTTATTTGTTAGTACTACTCTACTAAAGAAATGAAGCGTTCTCCTAAGTATAAGAGAATTTCCAATGCATCCATTTTCGTAACAAGATCATGAATCAACTCATATCCAACTTTGAAAAATAAACCCTACTGAATTCTTGGACATGATCATGAAGATTTGATGTTAAAAAATGTACCCTAATGACTAGTTGAGACCAAATTTGAATGTGATCATTAGGTTTTTGATCTTCTTCAACTGTCATAGCATAAAAATTTTCAGATGTGTTTTTATTTTTATTTTTATTTTTTGGTGAATGGAGGTTTTTTATTTGTGGATGTTTTGTTTTATTTCTATGTTTTCTATATGAAAATTAAAAATAAACTCAAATGAAAATTCCTAAAAGCAATTAACCCTAAATGAAATGACCCTAAATGAAAAATGCTTCCTAAACAATACCCCTAACTTAGTTACATCTAATTTTTCTTCCCCGCCAGCAACACCAAAAATGCATGTCAATTTAATTGTATGTTAAATCCCTTGCCATTTTAATATGTCAACGTCGGGGTTTCATAAACTTAGAAGCAAACCAAAATATATGGGACCTCATATGAAACTATTGTAGAAAGTTTGTTTAGGATGGAAATAAAGAAAGGAAATGCATATTACAAGTATAACTAAAGAAAAATCGAAAATAAATCACATGTAAGAAAATTGAATTACTTTCTAAGGGTGGAAGTTAGATTTTAATGGTGGAATGAATGAATTACGTGGAATTTTTAAAAACTTATAAAGTAATATTTGAACACCTATAAGAAGAAAACTATAGAAAACTACGAGAACTAGTAAACAAGCAATTTGATGATAGCTAAAGTGAAAATCTATTAGAAGAAAACTATGATAATCTAGAAAGAAGTAAACTAATCTAGAAAGCAGTAAATAGAAACTAGTGATTTAGTTATCAAGCAAGAAAACTAAGCTAGCTAGTAAGCAAGCATTTTAATGGAAATCAAATCAAATATAGGAAATGAAAGCACACTTACAGAAGGTAAATCACACTTGCATAAAGTAAAGCACACATGCATGAAAGGAAATAACATAAATTAAACTATATTACATATGTATGCGAATTGTGGTTGATGGGGATCAATCCATTCCTCAGTGAGTAGACATGAAAAACTATCACCTTAACGACCATGAAACATTCATAACTCATAATTGGAATAAAATGATATTATTCATGTCGAATGAACAATCATAAATATGATGCTAATGAATAACTGACAATTGTTGGCTTCCTTTGAAGGATGCTCCTTCTATTTATAGATGAATTAGGGATATCTTCTCAATAAATGTAAATCACTTAAATATCTACTAGATCCATACTAGTCTCAACTTATCCCTAGATACTAGATACAAATCCCATGACACATCAAGATCTCCATGATCTTTCTCTTTTTAATATGGTCCACTTGTTGAGTTGAAATTCGAATTTGTGCTTGGGAGGGCAAGTAAGGCCCTTCTATAACCTCCAGATAATCCTACACATGTAAAAAAACTCATAACACATATATATGCATATGAAACCATGTTAATTTCCTAGTTTTTAATCATATATTCACTTAAAAATACATAAAATAAATAAATTTGGAAATTTATTATTCTAACCCATATTATAATGAATATGATTAATTGATGTAGGGTTTTAGGATAGGTAGTTATGAAATGAGGGCTAAATGGTTATGAAATGATGGAAATATGGATGAGGATGGAAGACAATTTTTAGACTCATCAAGTGTATTGAGGTCTATGCAATGTAAATAACCATGAACTGTAACTGAAGATAGAAAAATGTAACAAATACAAATTAGAAAATATCAAAACCATAAGACACAGGAATTGGTCCAAGATCAGGAAAAAACCCCATAGTGGGGGAAACCATTTCAAATATTCTTATTCTATAGATTTTCTTCAAAATATTTCGGCAAAGATTACAATGAGGCCAATACATGGATACAACGGAAATAAATAGATTTGATATATGGAATATAATATCTACATAGTAAAACACAAAACCAATGGATCATAAATACCAGGTGATCTCATATGCCTAGATCTAGATCTGGATCTTGAATGTTGTCGATAATTGATCTGATTCACTTGTGAAAACGTGATGGATGAGTAATAATGATACATAAATAAACAAATGAAAATAAAATTTGATTTGCCCAATAAATCTCAGGAGACGCGACCTTGACATGCCCTGCTAGTGCTTAAGCTAGCTCTGAACCGCTACCAGGAAGTTCTATGCCCGTGGCTCAGTGCCTGAATAACTTCAAAAATTGGTTGTGCCCTGAAGCTTGCCTGCAGGCAACTTTACCAGTTGATTCATGACCACAACAAGCTTTTCCAACATCCCAAGGCCATTAGAGACGCTACTTCAGTTTCTCCTTCCTACGAGCCAAATATAAAATACCCAGATCTGGAATGTGCCTATGTTTGTGATGCTGATGCACTCTGCTAGCCTCTTGCAACGTACCTGTGCGAGCCAGAAAAAAATAAAACCAATAAAAAAAACAATGTGACGAATATCTCATGAGAAAATGTGTGTAAATTAGCTTGGAGTCTCTTCTATTTATAGCTTTGTGAGGCACCGCTTGGGACTATGACTAAATCAATAAGCGGTTAGGCCAACTCATAAAATAATAAAATAAATCGTAACTTAGCTTCTACTTAATAGATTAGGACAATATATAGGCCGCTTTTGATCCTATTGAAAAGATGAATCTAATTAACTTATTATTTTAATCATTTGAGTTTTCTAATGTGGAATTTCACCCTAGTTTCAAAAATTAACAATTCCTCTCAACTAGGAATAATTCCACTATGTAATCTCTGCTTGTAGATCCCTCCATCAAGGTGTATGTATGGCTGAACTCAATCTACTAAAACTTTATCGAATCTAAAAAGAATATGAAGAAGAATTGGGGAGAAATAGATTCTACCCACAACTAGAAACAAGATAACTCATCTCATAGGGGAGCAAATCTCCGACCCTAGAGTTTCATCAAGGAGCATAGTCTCAACCTAGAGTTAGAAAAGGGCATAAGATATCAACCCAAACTTGTAAGCTACTAATCTTTCCATCAATGACTCTCATCAGTCATGTGGTATAACACCTGCATCGTAATCCATCTCATATGAGATACCAACATACAAAGAGGTAAGGATCACACACTTCCAAGCCTTGTCAACACATTAGCCAAATGGGTAGGGTCAACTCAGACAAGCTCCTCATGTGGGTATGATTCCAACTAGGGTATACTCTGCAACAAAAAATGGTGGGGGAAATACTCGACCTATCAAAATAGATAAGGATGACACACAACCCATGAGTGATAGCTAAGGGAGAAACGTCTTCGACCCTATTGTTCAAGTTCCCTCAACCCTATTAACCCTTCATATCAATTCCTCACCTCGAGAGCTCAAGCGGGGTAGGAAGAGCTTGTTTAGTGTCCTCGATCAGTACTACCCCTTATCTGAAGGGGCTACATCCAATAGTCCTATTTTTTATCTAAAAAATAAGAACTTCTCTTTCGGTAACGCCTTGGTGAGAATATCTGCAGTTTGATCATATGTCACAATATGTTGGAGTTTAATAGTTCCTCCCTTCACCATGCCATGGATGAAGTGATATCGAAGCTCGATATGCTTGAACTTACAATGGAATATAGGATTCTTTTCCAAATGAATCATGCTCTTATTATCACAATATATCACTATAGTATGAAGGACTTGACCAATGAGGTCGTCAAAGAGCTTCCTTAACCACAAAAGTTCACATATTTTTGTGCTAGAAACAATGTAATCTGCTTCCACGGTGCTCAACACTACTGAATTATGTTTCTTGCTCATCCAGGATATCATGGTAGAAACAAGGTTGAAACAAAATCTATATATACTCTTTCTTCGATGAAATTACCTACTGAGCCAGCATCAGTGAATCCATGAAGTTGGATATCTCCAACAGAGTATCTCAAAACAAGTGTGTTCAATCCTTGTAAGTATCTCAATAAATATTGGGATGCTATTAAATGGACATGAATGGGGTTATTCATGAACTGGCTTAATGTGTTTACTGCATAACATATATCTAGGCAGGTTTTCACAATGAACATTATAGCCCAATCAACTATATATACTCATATGGATTCTCTAGATTAGGTCCAGTTATTTTACCACACAACTTCTTGAATTTCATTTCCATCGTAGTGACCATGGATTCGTACTTGGTCATGCCATAACTTTCCAATAGCTTTACTAGATACTTTCCCTTAGAAAGAAATATTTTTCCAGACCTTTGCCATACCTCAAGGCCCAAAAAGTAATTCCTGAGACCAAGGTCTTTCATCTCAAATTCAGAGGCTAGCTTCCTCTTGGAGTTGATGACAAATGGTTCACTTCGTATTAAGAAAAAATCATCAACATATAGAACTAGAATGAAGGAAAAACCTTGAACAACCTTAAAATAAAGGTTTGGATCAACACCGCTTTTAGTGAAACCCAGTTTCATTAGATAGGTATCAATGCGAGCATACCATTCTCAGGGAGCTTGATTCAATCCATACAGTTCTTTCTTCAACTTTCATACATGCGTTGTGTGATCTTCCACTTTAAATCCCTTTGGTTCTTCCACAAAGACTTCCGAATTAGGGGAATTTTGATGTCTAAAATGGGCCTCCTAAGGAAATAATAAAATAATAGCTAAACCAATACAATAATATTTATGAATTTGCAATTGAATTTTTGCACCACAATCCATGTAATCATAGTTAAATTCAATTCAAAATTTGTAGGGAAATCAAATTAATAAAAAAATTATATTGATGTGACTATAAATAAGAATGATCTTTTTAAGAAAAAGTCATTATCATTGAACAACTAATGCATTTTTCCTTTGTACTTAAATAACTTAAAATAATATATAAATATAAATTCATAGATTCTTAATTATATTATATGCTATTAATTAAATTTTATAATAACATGTAACTAATATACTATATAAAAATAATATAATATAATATAATAAATGTACAGGGATATGCAGTGTTTCTTTCAAGAAATATGAAATGACACTAATATATTTTTATTCAAAAATTGTGAAATGAAATTTATTATGAGTACTTTGCTTTGACTTTAAAAGTACTTAGAGCACTACCATGATTAACCATGAGTTTTTATCCACCATTGAAAATGTGACAAGTAAGTACCTTTAACTCAAGAAATGCCACCTCAGCCATCAGGGATGATGGCATCCCCTAAAATGTGATTGGTTCTCATAAAGAGAATTTTGATTGTACATTTTCATTAGGAGGCCCATTTTAGACCTTTAAATTCCCCTAATGTTCCTATAACATATCATGGATGAAGGCAGTCTTTACATACATCTGATGAAGTTTCCATCATTGAGTAGCAACAAGGGAAACTATTGAGCAGATGGTTGTATATCTAGCAACTAGAGAAAATATATCATCGTAATACTCTCCCTCTCTCTGAGAGAAACCACGAGCTACAAGCCTCACTTTATACTTTTTGATGCTGCCATTGATTCAATGCTTGATTTTGAACAACCATTTTGAAGTTACAACTGACTTCCCATGTGGTATCATCACAACATTCCACACATTGTTTTTCATCAATTCATATTCTTTGACCATGGAATCCTTCAAATAATGATCTTTGAATTCTTCTTCAAATGAGGATGGTTCATCTTTAATCATGGTACTCATAGCTATGACATAACCCAGATACCTGCAAGGTTCCTTTATTTCTCTGAATGATCGACGAATGTGGATACTCCTTCCACTGTCTTGCAAAGTTTCATGCGGCAAAAGTAGTCTTTTTATTAAATGATGATCACTAGGAGGTAGATCTAATGGATCCATAGATTCCATGGGTGTATCATCATTTCCTGACTCAAGCATAGAAGGGATATCTAGAATATCCTTATCAACATTGTCTTCCTTAGGATATGGAGTGAAATCTCTTGCTTTCCAAAATGTTGCATCTTCATCGAAGGTTACATCTCTAATGATTTCAAACTTCTTTTAAATAGGAATGTATGTTATGTAAGCCATGGAATTTGCAAAGTAACACAGAAATTTTCCTTTTCTACATGTAGCTTCTAGTTTATTCATTTTATATTTTGACACATGAAAGAATACGAGGAATCCAAATATGTGAAGATTATTGATTTCTAGATTGTTACCTATGAAGATTTATTTTGTAGCCTTATTCTCCAGCACTTGATGAGACACTCAGTTTTGAATATATACATCAAAATTTGTTGCTTTATCCCATAGGAACTTAGGTACTTTTTGATCATGAAGAATAGCATGAGAAACTTCCAATATCAACCAATTCTTTATTTTAGCAAGACCATTATTTTCAAGTGTATAAGGTTTAATATTTTCCTTCTTGATCCCTTCCTTCTTGCAGAATGTGATCAAGTTCTCAGTATTTAGCTCAAAAATCAAAATTTTCAGAATTTTTTGAAACTAGTATGATAGAGTAGAGCTCATCACCAGGATTCCAGTGCAACTCGTTTCATACAATATGCGTTCGTATGAGTAATTTATGGCGTGTTGTCCGTGTTAACACCTAATTTGAACCTCAAGCTAAAAAAGGCAAATCAAGGTAAACTCAAACCACGCTCAGCCTTGTAGCTAGCCCTACAAGGTCAGGAGAGGGCTCTCTTCGTGAAAATATATTCAATGAGGTATAAGAGTAAACTGATTTTAGGCTAGGTATAATGATGGGAAATGTTTTTATAAATCTTTAGGGTTGTATGGAACAAATGGGGTAGTTTGAATCAGGGGAATTAAATCAGAGATACAAGGTATTTCAAGGGGAAAGGTAGGCAGGAATTTTAACAATTTAAGTTTAAATAAGGATGGGATGGTAAGACTGGTGAGGAGCTGAAAAGGGCATAGGAGATGGATCCTTTCTAAATAGAAGAAAACATAGAATATTGAATGATTTCCCAAGGCAAAGGATTAAAATGGATTCTACCTATCTATCTTGAAAGCATTCAAACATAGATTTAAATGAATGAATGGTAAACATAACAAATTTAAAAATGAAACACAAAGGAAAGAACAAATTGTAAAATTCATACCACAGGGATACCACAAAGCAGAGCTGCATATCTTTATTAATTCTCTGTCAAAACTGTTACAAGTGGAACACAGAGTGTCCTTAGTGATTTCCAAACTATTCCACACTATATTCCCCTACTTCCTTTACAAATGACTGGAAATTACATTAAATAGAGATAATTTGAGGGAAATTGACCCACAGAAAAAGGGAGCTGTTTTACCAGCTCAGAACTGAAATCCGAACATAGGAAAGAGACCAACAATCTGCCCCTGAAAAGAAGGAACATTAATACATTTTTTAACATCTGAGGATTTCGCCATTATATTTGCTTTAAACAGAGGAGAAGACAAACTAAAATGATTCTCTGCGCTTCATAATTAGTTCTCGGTCGTTGATTGTTTCCTTGTTTTTTGTCCTTCGAAGAAAACCAACTTTGAAGAAAATTCCTTTGAAAACCATTGAAAATTATGATTATGCCTTTAATGAAGAGAAGACCTCTTTTCAAATAAAATAGCAAAGGGAAATGGATGTGGGCTTGAATCGTAATCGGAAGATCGAAAGGGAGAGAAGATATTTGGAATAGAGCGATTGAGAAATATGTGATGCGATGGAAACATTACGATTGCGATTAGTGTAAAGGGAAAGGTGAAATCACAATTGCAATCAGAGCGGGAGAAGAGTGGGCATTTTGAAATTTTAACTCACAAAAAAACTTGTGATGCAATTGAACAAAGGGAAATGAAATGAGAAATGGGAGAAATCCTTTGAAAACTTATAGAAATTGGGTTTTACGTTTTTACAAAGGAAAAAATGATTTTTAATTGAAAAGAGCGAGGGCTTTTGGTGGGACCGGGGAGTAAAGCGCAATCGCAATTGGGGCTTGGGGCAGGTGTATTACACAATAGGACTTTTCCGATTGAGATTGTGGATAGGAGATGGGGGAAAAGTCTTTATAAAACCAAAATGAATGAAATATGGGACTTTATATAGGGAAAAATTGATTTTCCTTTGAAAAGGGCGGAAGATTTAAGTGGGACCCAAAGGGGAATAATCGCAATCGCAATCGGAGTGGGAGAGGAGGTTAAGTGTTGGGAATTAAAATATGCGATGCAATGGAGAAAATGACTTAAGAAGTATTTTAAGTAAATTTATGGCTTTACGAAGGAGGTCACGCTTTTGTTTGGGAAAAGGGTGGAAGGCTTTATAGTGGGGACCGGCCAATCACAATCGCAATCAAAGGCGAGAAGGGTTTAACACATAGCAGTGGGGAATGTAATTGTGATAGAGAAATGACTTGTGGGCCATTAGATCGTTGATCAGATCAATGGTCCGGATGTGATCGGGCGGGATCAATCACATCGAAGTTTTTGTAATCGGAAGGGTCAATCGGGATGCGCAATTTGTATAGTGTGATTGCGATCGGATCAGGGGAGGTCAATTGGAAGTCGCATTTGAATGTTGCGATTGAAAGAAAAGGGAAGGTTTTATAAAAAAATTCAAAGTTATGTTATAAGGTTTTAAGGGAAAAAAAGGAGGAAAAGGGGTAAGGTAAGGCTTATAGGGGACCTTTATTCACTTAGGCATAATTTTCAATCCAGGAGTTAGTTTTGAGGGTATAATATACCATTGGAAAGCTCTTTCCGGGCTATTTTTGATGGAAAGACTTGGAACATGATTCTATGCTAGAAATGCTGTGAAAAATACCTCTAAAAATCAGGGTGGTGGCTTTGTAAAGATAGCAGCTTCTGAAGTGGCAACTTTTTACATATGAAGACATAAAATTACATAAAAATTGATAATAAAGGTAGAGTATCATGTTTTCACCTCAAAACATGGTTTTGAGGCGAAAATTACATCAAGATGAATAAAACATTTCTTTGATCTTCCTAGATGCTATGACTTTGAGTTTTATTTGACCTCCTCATGGTCTTGCTGATATTTATGACACTTCACTCATTAATTTGACCATGGTGAGACCCTATAACCTAAGGAGACCAACCCTATGACCTAATAATTTGGATTGGGAGTGAGAGTGGATCATGATTGACGACCATAGAGAGGAGAATCAGCGAGTTTCACATGAGGGAAAACTAATGAAAAAACACTACCATCAATGAATTAATGACCTAATGGAATGATGAAAATTGGTATGAGACTCCTAACATGAAAATGAAAAAGAGTAAGTTTGATCATTGATGGAAGTATGACAAGACTGATACTAACGTTGGCTCTAATGGGGATGGTAGCTCCTTGGAGGTGCCAAGAACACCGTAGACCAAGTAGCCTTATCCATTGGGCATGGGGTCACAATACTGAAAACTAACATAGTGCAGACTAACTCTGACTCAAGACTAAGACTGAAAACTAAATAAAAACCAAACCTTACACATATCATTCAATTTTTATAGCCTTCACCTCGGGCCCCAAACTTTAATGACTGTGTACTTGACATCTGACCAAAAATAACATGGTATATACAATGATTGTGAGATAGTTTCTGATCCATTATCTTCAACAATGGTAGTGCTTCAAAAGCCTACCATTCACTGCTCCTCCAGGGAAATCTTGGCCATCCATCTCTGAAAGAAAGAAAGCATTCTATCCCCTATATGGAGAAATCTTGTATGGTCCTTTCCACAGGTTGTCAAACTTACCATGCTTCCCTTTGTCCTCATTTTGTGCATCCCATCTCAACACTACGTCGTCCAACTGAAACTTTTCAGCTTTGGTCTTACGGTCATAGATCTTCTTTATCTTCTTCTGCAGCTAAATAACGTTCTGTGACACTTCCTCCCTTATTTGTTGAAGGTGGATCATTTTATTCATCCTTTTTTATTATCCTCTTCCTCATTACCAGCCTCTTGTAATAATCTCATGACTAGAACTGTAAGTGATGTGGGAAAAACAACATTAGTACCATAAACCAACTCAAATAGTGACATACCTAAGGATTTCTTGTTGTTGACTCTATCTGCCCACAACACATTGATAAGATTTCGATGCTAGTTCCTCTTGTTCGCCTCTAGCATTTTCTTAATAATATTTATCAAAGATTTATTTGATTATTCTGCCAAGCTATTGCCTTGAGGGTAGTACACTGTTGAATGAGCCGACATGATATTATATTTGTCACATAAATCCACCATATTATTAGATTTGAATGCTGCTGCGTTATCTGTTATAATTTTGTGAGGGCAGCCAAAACGAGATAAGATATTTGACTCTAAAAATTGGATAATTATCATATCTATAGCCTGCCTTGCTGGAACGGCCTCGATCCATTTGGTGAAGTAATCTGTACCTGTCAAGATCCATCGATAATGTGCTGATGATGCGGGATGGATTTCTCCTATGAAATCAAGTCCCCACTGCTGAAAGGGAGCATTTACTGAAACTGGTTTCAAAGGGAGAGGAAGAAATTTCATTTTCCCTTGGAAAATTTAACACTCATGGCAGCTCATCATTTTTTTATACAAATCTAAAAATAAAGTGGGACAATAATATCCTGCTCTCAACACTTTGTTAGCTATAGTTTTCCAAAACAAATGACCACCACAATCACCTTTGTGAAAGTCATGCATTACCTACTGAGCCTCATCTTCAACCAAACAATTGAACATAATACCTCCTGGATCTTTCCAATAAATAGCATTGTTTAAAATATAGTATTTAGTAGATTTAAGTTTCATTGATCTACCTTTGCTTTTAGACATCCCTGGAGGAGGTGAAATATGCTGAAGAACATAAAAAATATCTAAATACCATGGGGATTGTAGAAAATTTTCTGAAACTAGAACAAGAAAACCTTCATCCTCATTCTCTAACATTCCTGTTATGAGATTAATATCCAGGGCACTAAGGTTTGATTGAGCGATTAGATTTTCCAAGCCTTGTCCTTTGATCAACTTTGTGGGTTTAATCTCCAAATCATATTCCAACATTGATGCTATCCACTTACCTCTTCTTCCTTTCGTATCAGTTTTCATCAAGACTTCCTTCACTACTGCATTAGGAACATATGCTATAGTATGTGATTTCAGAATGTATACTCTGAAATCCTTCAATGATTTTATGAGGGCCAATGCTTGTTTCTCAATAATATTGTACCGCAAGGCAGCATCTCAAATAGTCCTACTGAAAAAGGAAATTAGCTTTTCAATCTGATCTCTCTTTTGAATCAATACCACAGCCATAGTATGCTCCGATGAAAATGAAAATATAATGAAATCTTGAGTGTAATCAAGACTAATCAGGACTGGGGCATTGGACAGAGAAAATTTTACTAGATTAAATGACTTGATAGCCTCCTCACTCCATTTGACAGTGTTATCCTCCTTCAACATGTTATTCATTTCTCTTAAATGTTCAGCCAAATTGGGTATAAATCTGCGCAAGAAGTTCATCTTACCATTGAATGCCTGAATCTCCTTTTTATTACGTGGAAGGTCTATGTGTTGAATTGCTTCTACTCTCGAAGGATCTATGTGGATACTGTATTTAGAGATGATATGCCCCAGTAGCTTGCCTTCATCCATAGAAAACAGACTCTTCTTTGGATTAAAATAAATCCCAAATTTCCTGCATCGCTGAAATAAAACTCTCAAATGGTGCAAGTGTTCATCATCTGAACCAGAAAACACTGTCAGGTCATCCAAATAAACAACAAGAAAAACATCCTTTTCATTGGCAAAAGATATGTGCATTGCTCGTTGGAAAGTATCCCCAGCGTTCTTCAGTCCAAATGGCATTTTGGCATACGGGAAGGTTCCCTAAGGTGTTGTGAAGGCAGTTTTGTCTTGGTCTTTCTCATGCACCAAGATATGATTATAGCCTGAGTAGCCATCGAGTAGTGACATCCTTGATGCTCCAACTACTCTCTGTAGAATATGGTCCATCTTCGAAAGTAGATAGTTATCCTTTAAAGATGCTTTATTCAGATTCCGGAAATCTATGCACAACCTTATTTCTCCTGTCTTTTTACGTACCGGGACAAAATTCAAAATCCAATCGGGACTATGATACCATCTTTATACAATCTATTTACCTCTTTTTCAATGGATGGCAGCAGCTTCAGTGATCCGATCACGGGTCGAGTACTACCCAACCATCACGCGTACGGTACTAAGATCTTTTAAAACGACTATGGCTTATACAGGTTTAAATGAGCATGTTAGTTCGCATACACATATTAACATGAATTAAACATAATCAGGAAGCACATAACACATAAGCGAAAGACAACCAAATTGGTAACGGAGTTCACCCCTCCAACTCACTGGGGTTACATCTCCGGACCTGCTTCAATTGGAAGGAAGATCCTTTATATTTCATCTTCAAATTAAGCTTTCATACATTCCAGTTCCATGGCTGAGCATTAGCCAAGCACTATGGCTTTCAAAGGCTAAGTTTCCTATCCTTTCTCCTCTCCCCTTTTCAAAGGCTCACATCATGAGTTTATATAGTTTTTCCCCATAACTCCCCAATCCACAATAGTAGGATCTCAAGACATTTTAAGGAAAGACAAACTCCATGATTCTAGGACTTTAAAACTTACTCAAGGCAAAAATGGAAAACCCAACTTCAAGGATCTTAACCATGCCAATAAAGCTCAACCTCTTAATGAGAAATAGCAAATTAGTTGTGAGGTCAATTCTCACATAAAACTATTTTCTCAAAATGAATAATGAGTGAATATTTTGGTGAGTCATTTTCCACTCACTTAGAACATTATCCACTTCATAATTTTTAAATGAAATAATGAATTAATTTACTCATTACTTTGTCACCCATCATAAAGTGTCTTCATGGTGCATAAGTAAACTTCTTTGTTGGTGGAGATCCTCCTGGATCATTCAGGTTGATTCTTCTCAGATTCTGTCTAAATGGCTTCTGATCCAGCTTGATGGGAATAGTATGTTGGATTATATTTTTTTCATACACCTTCAAATCTGAATAATCACATGTGAACACATCAGAAAATTCAGAAAGTAATTTAACATACTTTTCCTTTACCTGGGGGGACAATGATTTTGATAACTTCACCAGCTTAGGCTTGTCAGCTGTTCCAATATCACATCTTCAACTCCTTTCTCAGTAGGCAGCAAGCTTGGTTTATTTGCTACATCATCCTGATCAAAAGGCTCCTCTAAAGGTATGAGACCTCTAGGAATTACATTATATTTCAGCTACAATATGTCCATTTGATTTGCCTCAATTTCTTGATCATCAACGTTATAATCACCTTCTATGGGAGTATCCTTGAATTTTCAGTCACTCTGGATAAAAGCATTGATTTCATTGTCATCCCAAAACACTTGCCAATACCTTAAATTATCTGGGGCATCATGCCTATATTTGACATAAATTTCAAACTTGTTGTTGGAATTCATTGGAATCTTCAAATTGCTTGCAGTAGTGGCAAGAGAATCAACAATAAGATTATGCATTCTTGATACTGCTGTCAAAGTGTACTCAGGAAAATCCCTCAAGATGTCAAGGAATACATTCCTATATGCCCTCAATCGTGGAAGATTTTATTGATACTCTCCTTTTACTTGTTTGATTATCAACTCTGAGTCTCCATAGACAGAAATCCTCTTTACATTTAATTTCTTAAAAAATGTTGGACCTACAATCAAAGCTCCATACTCTGCTTCATTGTTAGAGAAGTCAAAAGCCAACTTGTAAGTGCATACTCTAACATTACTAGGAAATTTTTCAAGCTAGAAAATAGGGCTTTGGTTCGATATTCCAATACCAGCACCATCCTTACCAACAGCTCCATCAAAGTCCATGATCCAAAGGCCTTATTCTTCTTCTTCCAGATGCTGAAATTTTGCTTCTTTCTTCACCTTATCTTGACTAATTTCTGCCTCTTTATGTTGTTCACTATCTCTTTGCTACTGGTAGGCAGGAAGGTCAGAAATGCTTGTTGCGTTATCTTTCTCCTGTTTAAGGACTTCTCTAAAATTTTCAGAAATTTCAGGTATCTCATCTACTTGTACCAATTGGACATTTTCATCATTCAAACCACCATCTAAATATAATACAAATGACTCTAAATCTATGTGGATTGCATTAATGGGATGATTAACTCGCTTCTCTTTGCTGGTAATCATGTATTTCATTTTCTTCTCCCTATATAATTTTCTCAACTGACCAAAAACAGGAATGGTGGCATAAGAGAAGTCAAGCTGCATGGTTCCTTTAAGTTTTTCACCCCAAGACCTAGATAGAAGCATTCCAAACCATGGTGGAACATTGGCAACAACTACATCCATCAAAACATTCTTAGCTGGAATTTGGTCTAAAGATACTACCAAGTCTTGATAAGACCAATGCAATGAACCCTACCAGAGTCAAAAGAATACAAATCATGGTATTTGCGGGTAATATCAAGACCCAACTTCTCCAGGATGGCCTTGGGCATCAAATTTTGCGAGGCTCCAGAGTCCAACATGGCATTATGTAAAATGAACTCATGCAATCTAAGACTCAGGTAGAAGGGAGGGACTTCACTTTATCCATATTGATCTTCTATGGCTACACCAAAAATGAGTTCAGGATAATCATCTTCTACATTTACCATATCTAATACAGAGTCTATTTGAAAAATTCTAGACACCTGATATTTATAAGCACTATTTTTCAGCAACTTAGTCAAGGGCATGGACACCTTCAACTTAGAAATTTCATTTTCCAAATTAAAAGAAGGAACTTTTTCTACCTCTTTAACTGGAGGATCTTTCTTCTCTACTTGCCCATTTTTTGGGCTATGCTGGTTTTTTTCATTTGCAGTGTTATTTGCTGAGGATGCCTTGCTGGGAGAGGGATCAGCAAGCTCTTGCCCTTTTATTTTATTATTTGAGGAGTAATTTTTTTATTGCAGCTCTTTTCTTTTCTGAATGGGACTGACTGGCACATCTCTGCTCCTCAAAGAATATTGCTTATGTTGCACTGATAAAGCATTCATGTATCCTCTTTGATAATCATCGAAATCTTCTCCTAACACTGTATCATTAGCCAATATGAAAACTTCATCTTTTTGAATGTCTGTAATTGTTGTGTATTCTTCATCTTCTATGAGAAAGATGGGCACACCATCAGCTGTGAAAAACTGGTTGGCTTCGATCACATGATCATCATCATCGTCTATCTCCATTCCCTAAACATAATTTTGCTACAATGGAGTTTTTATCTATTTTTGTGGCATTTCTTGGTCACGCGTTCTCTATTCTCTTTGTTTAATTCTGAATTGAGGCTGTTGGTGTCTTCTGAAATTCGGATTCCTGATTTGTGTTGTAGGTCTATATGAAATGGTCAATCGATCAACCATCTTCTCCACTGTTTGGATCAAATTATCCATCTTACTGTCTGAAGGAAAGGCTTCTTCTTTTATAGTCATTCTCTTTTCAGCTTTGGTCTGCGCTCTTTTGGCCAACAGATTTTATTCTACGCTCACAGCTATCTTCTGCATGTCTTCAATTGTGGTGGGATCTCTTTCTCGTAGTTGATATGCCATATCAGCATTGAAACCATCTAGAAACTTGAGCAAAGCTAACCCCATATGGGAATTTAGATTGGCCAGAATAACATTATATACAGCATTAAATCTTACAAAATAACCCTGTACAGTTTCACCCACATTTATTTTGATATTTTCATATTCAGACAAAATTTGGATTGGGTTATTCTTTACCTCCCACCAGTCTAAGAACTCTGTATGTAACTCCTGCAAGGTACGGATAGAGCCCGTTGGTAAGGCTCTAAACCACTTTCTAACTTCACGTCCAAAGCTTTGGACAAACAACCTTGTGGTTACATTTTCTTCCTCTACCTCTTGAAGATCAAAAAATTCATTCATCTTATCAACGTGATGTTGGGCTATGATGCTTTGAGTGGCATCAAAGATAGGTATTTTACTTTGGTAATCGACAAGCATATCATTCAATTGCTGAGGTAAAACCAGGGGTGCGTACCGAGTAGCCATGACTCGAGGTGGATTTAAAACAGTGTTTGTGCTACTAGGATGCAAGGGAGGTGTTGATGGAGGAGTTGAACGCTAAGAATTGACTGATGGGAATGTTGATGAATTAGGGGGAGGAAATGTTGTTCCTGATGACTCTGAAGGATCAGGGATATTGGTTACAATGATAGATGACTGAGGGGAATTCAAAATATAATCATCAATTGATGTATTCTCCCTTTGAACTTCAATATCTACAAGAAATTATGGATCTAAAACTGTGTGATCAAGTGCACTCTCAGATTTACTTCTGAACAAGGAAAGCTCAAAACACTCATCAAAAGAGAGATCTTCTACAAACAACCACTCACTGGGCCATGTATGGGATCTGAAAATAGGTGTAGGACTTCGTGATCCTTCTTTTCTTCTAACTATTCTTGGAATGAGATTAGGATTTTCAAACACAGGGGGAGGATTTGGATCTGGATTGGCCCTTGTGTGTCTTCTTGAATCCAGTGTGGTCAAATTTCTACTTGAAAATGTTTTATTCAGCCTATCGAACTCTTAATATCATCATCCAGAGTCCAAGGATTTATATTGAAGATATTACTGGGGTGATCAGTCTTTTATGCTAAATATCTTTCCCCAGCAAAGTTGCCAGAAATGTTAGCACCTAATTTGAACCTCAGCCTGAAAAAGGAAAATCAGGGTAACCTCAAACCACGCTCAGCCTTGTAGCTAGCCCTACAAGGTCAGGAGAGGGCTCTCTCTATGAAAAGATATTCAATGAGGTATAAGAGTAAACTGATTTTAGGCTAGGTATAATGATGGGAAATGTTCTTATAAATCTTGAGGGTTGTATGGAACAAATGGGGTAGTTTGAATCAGGGGAATTAAATCAGAGATACAAGGTATTTCATGAGGCAAGGTTGGCAGAAATTTTAACAATTTAAGTTTAAATAAGGATGGGATGGTAAGACTGGTGAGGAGATGAAAAGGGCATAGGAGATGGATCCTTTTCAAACAGAAGAAAACATATAATATTGAATGATTTCCCAAGCCAGAGCATTAAAATGGATTCTACCTATCTATCTTGAAAGCATTCAAACATAGATGTAAATGAATCAATGGTAAACATAAAAAAATTACAGATGAAACACAAAGGAAAGAAAAAATTCTAAAATTCATACCACAGGGATCCCACAAATCAGAGCTGCATATCTTTATTAATTCCCTGTCAAAACTGTTACAAGTGGATCGCAGAGCGTCCTCAGTGATTTCAAAACTATTCCACACTATATTCCCCTACTCCCTTTACAAATGACTAGAAATTACATTAAATAGACATAATTTGAGGGAAATTGACCCATAGAAAAAGGGACTTGTTTTACCAGCTCAGAACTGAAATCTAAACATAGGAAAGAGACCAACAATCTGCCCCTGAAAACAAGGAACAACAATACATTTTTAAACATCTGAGGATTTCGCTGTTATATTTTCTTTAAACAGAGGAGAAGACAAACTGAAATGATTCTCTATCTTTCATAATTAGCTCTCGACCATTGATTGTTTCCTTGTTTTTTGTCCTTCGAAGAAAACCAACTTTGAAGATAATTCCTTTGAAAACCATTGAAAAGTAAGATTATGCCTTTAATGAAGAAAGACCTCTTTTTGAATAAAAGAGCAAAGGGAAAGGGATGTGGGCTTGAATTGCAATTGGAAGATCAAAAGGGAGAGAAGGTATTTGGAATAGAGCGATTGAGAAATATGCGATGCGATGGAAACATTGCGATTGCGATTAGTGTAAAGGGAAAGGGGAAATCGCAGTCGCAATCGAAGCGGGAGAGGAGTGGGAATTTTGAAATGTTAACTCATGAAAAAACTTGCGATGTGATTGAACAAAGGGCGATGAAATGAGAAATGGGAGAAATCCTTTGAAAACTTATATAAATTGGGTTTTACGTTTTCACAAAGGCAAAAACGATTTTTAATTGAAAAGAGCGAGGGCTTTTGGTGGAACCGGGCAGTAAAGCGCAATCGCAATCGGGGCTCGGGGTGAGTGTATTACACAATTGGATTTTTCTGATTGCGATTGGGGGGAAGTCTTTATAAAACCAAAATGAATGAAATATGGGACTTTATATAGGGAAAAACCCATTTTCCTTTGAAAAGGGTGGAAGATTTAAGTGGGACCCAAAGGGAAATAATCGCAATCGCAATCGGAGCGGGAGAGGAGGTTAAGTGTTAGGAATTAAAATATGCAATGTGGTGGAGAAAACGACTTAAGAATTATTTTAAGTAAATTTATGGCTTTACGAAGGAAATTGCGCTTTTGTTTGGGAAAAGGGTGGAAGGCTTTATAGTAGGGCTTGGCCAATCGTAATTGCAATTGGAGGTGAGAAGGGTTTAACACATACTGGTAGGGAATTTGATTGCAATGGAGCGATGAATTGTGGGTCATCGGATCGTTGATCAGATCAACGGTCGGGATGTGATCGGGCGGGATCAATCGTATCGGAGTTTTTGTAATTTGAAGGGTCAATCGAGATGCGCAATTTGTATAGTGCGATTACGATCGGATTGGGGGAGGTCAATCAGAAGTTGCATTTGAATGTTGCAATCGGAAGAGAAGGGAAGGTTTTATAAAAAACTTTAAAGTTATGTTATAAAGTTTAAGGGAAAAAAATGAGGAAAAGCGGTAAGGTTAGGCTTATAGGGGACCTTTATTCACTTAGGCATAATTTTCAATCCAGGAGTCAGTTTTGAGAGTATAATATACCGTTGGAAATATGTTTCCAGGCTCTTTCTGATGGACATACTTGGAACATGATTTTATACTATAAATTTTGTGAAAAATACCTCTGAAAAGTAGGGTGGTGGCTTTGTGGAGATAACAGCTTCTGAAGTGGCAACTTATTACATATGAAGACATAAAATTACATAAAAAACGATAATAAAGGTAGAGTACCATTTTTTCACCTCAAAACATGGTTTTGAGGTGAAAATTACATCAAGCTGAATAAAACATTTCTTTGATCTTCCCAGATGCTGTGACTTTGAGTTTTATTTGACCTCCTCATGATCTTGCTGATATTTATGACACTTGACTCATTAATTTGACCATGGTGAGACCCTAGAACCTAATGAGACCAACCCTATGACCTAATAATTTGGATTGGGAGTGAGAGTGGATCATGAATGATGACCATAGAGAGGAGAATCAACGAGTTTCACATGAGGGAAAACTGATGAAAAACCACTACCATCAATGAATTGATGACCTAATGGAATGATGAAAATTGGTATGGGACTTCTAAGATGCAAATGCAAAAGAGTAAGTTTGATCACTGATGGAAGTATAACAAGACTGACACTAACAGACCATTTACTCAAACAAGTAAAAAAATTTCAAATTGGAGAGGTTGCTGACATGACAGCCCAATAAGGAAAAAATGAAAATTCTAGGAATATTCCTCAGGTTTCTGACAATGAGGTTGTGACAAGTGGCGCTTTCTAATTCGCTAGATTGGTCCATGTGGGGGTAAATTATCCTAATTGGTTCTAAGGTGGAGTTGCATTTTTATATTATTTTATTTTATTATGATTTAATATTAAATATATATATTTATATATATTATATAATATGTTTAAAACATATTATATCTATTATACAATATTATATATATATTAAATACTAATTATAATTAAATATTAAATTTAAATCACAATAATTCGAAATGGATGAAATTATATATGGTTAATACCAAAGCTCGATGGACAATCTGCATATATATTCATATGTAAAGAAATTACAAAGGTTTGAATATATGGTTCAGGATATTGAATGCAAAGGCCATATATAATGGTGGTAAATGCCTTATGAAATGGGGCGGGGTCAGGTTTGAACCCAGGACCTCTGCCCCACAAACCATCCCATGAACCAACAAGACATGACACACTATTCATTCAAATTTTTGGATTAAAATTTAGTTAATGTTTTTTGCATGGTACAGGCAGAGCACAGAGGGGCCAGCCCCTCCACCATATGACCAACGCCACATGACCAACGCCAAGGCTTATCTTATAAGCATGATTAGCACATATTAACTCTGCATAACACTAATTAAAATATAGTTAATTTTAGATTAACTTGGCAGAGATTCTAGAGGTGCCCCTAAATCCGGTAGAAGTTCCAAATTTAGCAGTTTTATCTCGCAGTTTTCCAGATTTAGTGGAGGAAAACTAGGTAAATTTGTTTTTTCCATAATTGAGGAGATATTTGACCATTTTCGGAAAATTAATAGTCAAATTTAGATTATTTTGGCATTCCAAATAAAATGGAATTGGTTTTAGAGGCTAAAAACGACTTCTACATGTGATTTTTCTACAGGGAAGTTTAAGGGAGCTTAGGGCCACCAGGGAAGGAGGTCAAGTCTGGACCAGCCAGAGTAATTTTTCAGTAATTGGACAGCAATTTTTAGATGATTTGTATGTTATGAAGACAACAGAATAGGTTTCAAGAGCAATTGAATAATTTACATAACACTTTTTCCAAATTTTAGGTAATACATGAGGCCCAAGCTATGGAGCTGGACCAAGAAGATGTGGTCCAGGAGGGGTGAACTCCTTCATCAAAAACTTATTTTGATGGACCTGTTCACGGTTTTATATACATTTTTATGCTACTATTGATTTCTTACTTATGTTTTTTATTTTTCATTAAAATCAACATAAAACACAAGACAATTTCTTGTTTTGTGACTCACCTGCACCAAGGAAACTAAAGCACCTTAAGAAAACAAGAAGAAAAATAATTATAATTCTGAACATGTAATTAGCACAAAAAAATTAACATATCAGGCTAAGATCAAGTTGGTATCAGAGCTTAGGTTTAGGAGCATAAGGTTGCATAAGGTTATTTGCTTGCTTTGCTAGAGTTTGTGCAAAAGAGTTTTAATCGTTGCAATTTTGTGATGCTTACAAGGTTAATATTACAGAGAGGAGAAGGAAATATACTGGTAGCTAGTCTTGAGATTATTAAAAGAAGGAAGATATCAAATAAAGCATAATCCTCACCTAATATTCCACTCAGATATTTACTTGAAGAGACTCATGAAAATTCTGAAGAAGAGGATGTTAAGGGAGACCTCAAAGACATGTAAAGAATGGTTAAAATCATATTTGAAGCATTCATTGGAGAAAGAGCAGGAGGAGGTTGTAAGTTCCCACATGGAGAAGGAACTTCAAATGATAAGAAGGATGAAGAGAAGAGTTAAAAATTTAGTGGAGTAAATCCACCTCCATCTCCACCATCTTCATCATCCTCATAATCCCCATCTGCATCATCTTCCACTTCCACCAAAAATACCACTCACACTCGCACTGACTCAAATGCCACAAGAGGAAAGACTCCATTACTCAAATTAGACATAAAGTTTGAATTACACATGTACAATGGCAAGGTAAATGCAAAGAAGTTGGAAAATCAAATACATCAATTGGAGGTGTATTGCAGGATTCAAAACCTTCATGAAAATGACATAAAAATCCATTTGGCTTCATTAAGGCTAGAAGGAGTAGCACTAGTCTGGTGGGAAAAAAAGACTCAATAGGAAATGAAAATTCATGGTAAGATATCCATTTCTTGGGTTGAGTTTATTTCTGCCATTAAAAGACAGTTTTATGCTTTAGATTACATGAAAAAAACTATTATGAGTTGACAAAATTTTAGGCAGCGCGAGGGTCAAACCATTCAAGATTATACCCAGGAGTTTAGAAAGAGAGCTTTGTTGTTAGGAGTAAATTTGAATTCATAATATACACTCTTGAAATACATTGGAGGTTTACATTCCTATTTGAAGCATACATTTCTTATGTTTAATCCAAGAAATTTATATTAAGTTTGTGTACAAGCCACACACTTAGAGGCAAGGGGAAAACAAGGCATAGAGGAGAAGGAGGAAAGTGAGGCTAAAGGGAAAGGAAAGTTTTATTGAAGAGGAAAAATAAATAGTATTGAAAAGAAAGAGAAGGAAAAACTCACATGCAAGAACTGTTCAAAGAATGACCATGATGAATACCATTATTGGAAACTTCATCCAGAATTGAAACCAAAGACTGAAAGCCAAAGAGAAGGGGAAAATTATTGCTCTAGCTCAACAAGACTTAGGGTCAGATTCAAGAGACGAGACAAAAATTACAGCCATGGGTTTGAAAGGTAAACATTTTGCAAGCACTAGTACTTCAAATTGTTCAAATGATACTCATGATGAAGATACAAGAAGAGAACTTTCCTACATTAGAGTTGTCTCTAAACATAGCAATATTGATACACTTTTTGATAGTGGGTCACAAGCTAACATGATCTCTGAAGATTTGGTTAAGAAGATAGGCCTTGAAAAAATTAGACATCCAATACCATATCCTTTGGGTTGGATTTGGAAGGATGCAAGCTTGTAGGTTACAAGGAAGTGCTTATTAAGATTCGCCATTAACTCAAAATTTCTTGATGAAGTTGAGCTTGATGTAGTGCTTCTTGAGATATCATGTATTGTATTGGGAAGTCCTTATCTATATTGTATGAAAAAATTATTTCATCGCCATGAGAACAAGTACCACTTGTTTAAGGATGGTATTGAGTACATAATTAGAGCACATAAGAAGAAGACATGTTTGTCTCTTAAGCATGCAAGTGAAATGAAGATGATAGTGAATGCAAGTCAGAACTTGACATTGTTGACAATTAGACAAAGAGATATTGAATCACACTTTTCAAAAATATGCTTATGCTTGTAATCAGTTGTTTCAGGATGTTAATAGGTTTCCTTTGAAAGAAGGTGAAAAACATTTGCAGCGATGAACAGTAGTGTTAAGTGGTTTTGGAAAAAAGATGTCGGTGCAAGAGGGTGCAAAGGTCAAAGAGAAAGTGACAAAGAAGCTTGGAAAAGAGGGCATGGGTTCCATAAATTCTAGTTTATGGTTTCCAAAAGGTACATGGAAATGGCGAAGAAACTTGGTCAAGAGTCAACACAAGTACAAAGCGAAAGTAGCTAAAAAACGCCATGGTGATAGTGTGCAAGATGGTAAAGTTTCTAAGTTTTCTTTGATTGATGACCAAGGTAGGAACAACATGGCTTCTGCAAAAATAGATTGTTTCTCTGCAAATTCAAAAATATTGCAGCATGACAGTGTAAGTGACAACAAGAGAAGGTCGCGAGAATCGAGGAAAAAATTGAATTTTTATGAAAATCTCCAAATGGTGAAACTGGGAAATTTCCAATGGATAGAGGCTGGAAGGGTGAGGGAACAATCGCCTCATGCACATAATCAATAACTAAGAGAGATTTTGGGGTCCAAAAGACTTCTAGTGGGGGAGGAAATATCAGGTGCTCAGTATTTATCTCAAAAATAAAAGTTTCAGAATTGCTTGAAACAAGGATAAAAGTGTAGATCTCATCCCCAGGATTCAATTGCAACTCGTTTCATCAAATTCTGAGTTCGTATGAGTAAATTATGGTCGGTTGTGCATTTACTCAAACAACTAAAAAATTGCAAATTGGACAAGTTGCTGACATGGTAGCCCAGTCACCAAAAAAGAAATCTTCTGAGAATATTCTTTAGGTTTCTGACAATGAGGCTGTGACAAGTGGCACTTTCTAATTCGCTATGATTTCGTATTAAATATATAGATATTTATATATATTATATAATATAATATATTATATGTTTAAAACATATTATATATATCATATAAAATAATATATATTATATAATATTATATATATAAAGTAAATATGAATTATAATTAAATATTAAATAACAAATAACAATAATTCGAAATGGATGAAATTTTATATGGTTAATACCAAAGTTCGATGGAAAATCCGCATATATATGCATATGGTAAAGAATTTACAAATGTCCAAATATATGGTTCGAGTTTTTAAATGCAAAGGCCATATATAATGGTGGTAAAAGGCTTATGAAATGGGGCGGGCTTAGATTGAACCCTAGACCTCCACCCCAAAAACCATCCCATGAACCAACAAACCACGACACACTATTCATTTAAATTTTCACATTAAAATATAGTTAATGTTTGGTACGTGGGACCGGCGAAGCACAGAGGGGCCAACCCACAGCCAGCCCCTCCACCATATGACCAACGCCACATGACCAATGCCAAGGCTTATCTGCTAAGTGCGATTAGTTCATATTAAGTGCGCTTCAAAATAATTAAACTCTAGTTAAGTTGAGATTAACTTGGAAAATATTCTGGAGGTGCCCCTAAATCTGGCAAAGGTTCCAATTTTAGCAGACTTATATGATAGATTTCCAGATTTAGTGGAGGAAAACTAGAGAAATTTGTTTTTTCGATAATGGAGGCAATATTTGACCATTTTTGGAAAATGAATAGTTAATTTTGGATGAATTTGGAATTCCAGAGACAATGGAATAGGTTTCAAAGGCTAAAAGTGACTTCTAAATGTTATTCTTCTATAGGGAATTTTAAGGGAGCCCATGGCCACCAGGGAAGGAGGTCAAGTCTGGACCATGCAGAGTCAGTTTTGAGTAATTGGATAGTAATTTTTAGATGATTTGTATTTTCTAAAGACAATAGAATGGGTGTCAGGAGAAATTGAATAATGTACATAGCACTTTTTCTAAATTTGAGCTAATACAAGAGGCCCAAGCTATCGAGCTAGACCATGGAGATGTAACCCAGGAGGGGTGAAGTCCTTCATCAAAAACTTTTTTTGATGGACCTATTTCTGGTTTTATGTACATTTTTATGCTGATGTTTCGTTACTACTCATGTTGTTTATTTTTCATTAAAATAAACATAAAACACAAGACAATTTCCTATTTTGACACTCACCTGCACCAAGGAAACTAAAGCACAATAATCAAACAAGAAGAAAATAAATTATAGTTATGAACTTGTAATTAGCACAAAAAAAAAACATATTAGGTTCAAATCAGAATTTTATGAATTATTTTAACATGTATTCTCCTTCATTGTCACATCTGAACACTTTGGTCCTTTTACCAGATTTATTCTCAGCCAATGCTTTGAATTCCTAAAATTTTTCAAAGCCTTCATCCTTGTGCTTGATGAAATATAACCGTGTCTTTCAGAGTAATCGCCAATGAAGGTAATGTAATAGAGATGGACACTAACTGATTGTACATGCATCATACCATATATGTATGAATGGATGAGATGGAGGATGTCATATGTCTTGTTCTTACTTGAGGGGAATGGTCCCCTTGTTTTCCTTCCACTAGCACACTGAGGACAAAATCCTTCATGCTAAGCTTGTATATCGGGTATACCAGATACCACTCTCTTTAATTTCAGAAGAGCATCATACTGTAGATGAGCCAATATGTAGTGCCATAATTCACTAAGATGATTGGTGTTATGGGCCAATGCACAAAGTTTCCTTCTAGTGACCTTGTAGAGTCCCTCAGATCCCAGTCCTACTGTGAATGCATATTTTATATGTGAATTAGCATACCAGGTTAATACCTTACCATTGATGAAGGAAACACTCATACATTTATCTTCTAACGCAAATATAGAGATCAAATTATTCATAAGACCTGGCACATACATAACATTGTTTAACAATATTGATTTCCTAGTGTTTATCTAAAATTTAATGGATCCAAATCCTTTTACAGGATGAGTGGAGTTGTCCCCAACAATTATCCTTAACTTAGTCTCCCTCTCTACCATATTGGAGATGACTTCTTTATAGCTAGAAAAGTGATGAGTGGCCCCACTATCGACTAACCAGTTATCCCATGAATCCGATGGAGAAGAAATATTACGTGCATAAATAAGGATGTATTCATTTTTATCTACAGTATTACTTTCATACCTATAATATTTTGACCTATTTTGAGATGGACGGTATTCTTCACGGTCACTTGATGAATCTCTTCTTCTCCTCTCATCCCTTTTTTCATGGTAGTTCCTTTGATTGTATTTCTTTATTTTATAATAGTTGTTGTTGTTATTGTTGTATCATGGCATCTTTTTCTTCTCTAGATAGTCATTGGCATAATCACCTTTCTTATGATAGTTGAAGCATTCAATTTGAGAAAGTGATTAATCATTCCTCCCTTTTGAGTTTTGATGAGGAGGTATTCCATATGGGCCTCATTTTTATCTCTTTCTCCTTATATTGTTGTAGGAAACATAAGAAACAAGCTCTCCCTTTTCATGTTTCTGAATCCTCCCTCTTGCTACCATTCTCGATCCTTCTTGAGTCAGCTTTGCAAATATTTCATTAAATGACGGAAGAAAATTGTTGTTGTTCATAGTAGTAATGAATGTTTCCCAAATAAGAGGGAGACTTCTGAGAGTCATGATAACCATTTCTCTATCGGGGACATCTTCACCAACCCTTAACAGTTGATCTTTAAGGCAATAGATCCTCATGATGTAATACTAAGTAGTCTCACATTTTTTCATCTTCATTTCCCTGATTTAGTATTTCAATGTAATAATCTCATTCAAATTGTTAATTAATACATGTCATCTATATTATCATACACATATTTAGACTTATTAAAAGTTCCAATATAATCAAGTAAGTGTTCTTGTAACCCATCAGCTAAGATTTGTTTTTATTTAGACTCACATTTCTTGTATCTATTCTTGATGGTGGTGTATGCATCTTTTGAAGGCTCGAGCATGTTTCCTTTAATGTATTCTCTAATTTGAATTTCCATGCAAATTTTTTTGAAGCATCTCCCAACTTCTCATGCTCCTTGAAGGTAGAGGAAGACATCTTGAACTTTACTTGTAGATTTCTCCTCTGATATATTTTCTCTATGATAAAATTGTAGACCTGTTCTCTAATAATGTGGGATTCACAACTTGTCTTCTCTTGGGATTTTCCTTCACCTCAACTCTGATACCATGTTAATTTTTCAATATTCCTCTATGTTGTATCAGTTACTTAAACCCAAAATAGATTTTAATTAATAGCTCATTGAGATCTATGCAATATAAATAACCATAAATTGTAACTTAAGATAGAACAATGTATGAAAATAGAGAGAAAAAAATATCAAAACCATAAGGCACATGAATTGGTCCAAGACTAGGGAAAAACCCCACTATGGGGGAAACCCTTTCAAATGTTCTTCTTTTATAGTTTGTCTTCAAAATATTTTAGGAGAGAGTACAATGAGTCCACTACATAGATATAGTGAAAATAAGCATATATGATCTGCAGAATGTCATATTTACAACAGTAAAGCATAAAACCAATGGATTAAAAATACCAATTGATCTCAGCTGCACAGATCTAAATATTGATCTGGAATACTGTTGATAATTGATATCATGCAATTGTGATTGTGTGGAGGATGAGTGATGACGTTGTGCAAACAACTGAGTGAAAATCAAATTCAATCTGCCCAATAACTCTCAAATCTGCGACCTTGAAACACCCTGCCAATGGCTAAACCATCTTTGAGTGCCTACCAAGAATTTTTATGCCCACTGCTCAGGGCCTGAATACCTTTATAACTTGGCCATGTCCTGAAGCTTTCCTGTAGGTGACTTTAATAGCTGAGTCACAACCACAACAAGCTTAGCCTGCGGCCTAAGCCCAACAAAGCTGCTACCTAAAGTTATCTTTCCCATTACCCAAAACCAAAATACCCATATCTGAAAGGTGTCTCTGTCTTTAATCCCAATCTACTGTGCGGGCCTCTTGTGACATATGTGTGCGAGCCCAAAAACAAAAATATGACCCATAACCAAAACAACATGAAGAAGATCTCATGAGTGAATGTCTATAAATTAACTTGGGGTTGCTTCTATTTATAACTTTGTGAGGGACCTTCTAGGGATTTGGCCAAATAAACATGTGGTTAGGCCAAGTAATAAAATAATAAAATAAATCATAACTTAGCTTCTTCTTAATCGATTGGGACAATCCATAGATCGGTTT
Organism: Pinus albicaulis; assembly: GCA_034641835.2. Classification (NCBI taxonomy): domain Eukaryota; kingdom Viridiplantae; phylum Streptophyta; class Pinopsida; order Pinales; family Pinaceae; genus Pinus; species Pinus albicaulis. The sequence continues at coordinate 760,304,914 of CM076569.1, read as the reverse complement.
TGATCCTCTCGAAAAGAGGAATCTAATTAAATTATTAGTTTAATCATCTTAGTTTTCTAATGTGGAATTTTACACTAGTTGCAAAAATTAACAGACTGAGGTAATCTGCAATGTTGTTGGTGCTACCCTTCTTGTACTTGATGTTCAAATGGATTTGTTGCAGATATGTGGACCATTTATGATGGAGATAATTATGCAACTTCCCTTGTGTCTATATCAACTGCAAGGGTCGGTGATCTGTGTGGATGATTGTTTCCTTCCCTAAAATGTAATGCTTCCATTGTCAGCATGACTCCATAATGGAATAAATCTCTTTGTCAAAGGTGAGATACTTTAAAACTGTGTCTGAAAGTGGCACATTGTGATATGCCACTAGATTACCTTGTTGAGTAAGGAATTCCCCAATAGCATAGTCAGAAAAATCTGTTCCAATCTCAAATGGTTGTTGCAAGCTTGGTAATTTGAGCATTCATGCAGAGAATAGGCGATGCTTCAACTTTGTGAAAACCTTATGTTGAGATAAAAACCAAAATAATTCTTCCTTCGCTCCTCCCTTGGTGACTTGACCCAAAGGCCAAGTGATGTGAGAGAACCACAACACGACCTGCGGTAGAAATTGGCAAGACCTAGAAGGTTACAGAGCTATGTTAGAGTGGTTGGTGTTTTCCAATCTTGAATGACCTGGATCTTGGTTGGGTCCACATGCACCCTCTCCTCATCAATAATGTATCCCAGATATTGAACCTGAGTCATGCCAAAAGTGCATTTATCCAATTTTTTACACAACTTATGTTGTCATAGTGTTTGGAGGAGTTGTCGACTGTGGTAGAGGTTCTCTTCCCATCTCTGCATAAATATTAGGATGTCATTCAAATAAACCACCACGAATGAGTTGGGGAATGTTTGTATGATGTTTTCCATTAGCCTCATGAAGGCTGCGGGAGCTTTCGTCAACCTAAAAGGCATGACCATCCATTCAAAAAGACCCTCCTTGGCTTTTACATAAGTCTTCCACATATCAGAGGGTTCAATTGGTAGCTTGCGATACATGGACTTCAAGTCAATCTTGTTGAAATATTACCCGCCTTGATTTGATCCATAAGGTCATCAATCCATTGGATTGGATACCTATTATGGACAGTGATCTTGTTGAGCACGTGATAGCCAATATAGATTCACTAATTCTAGTCCTTCTTCTGCACCAAAATGATCAGGCTCCTATGGGGTGATGAACTTGGCCGGATGTGACCTTTCTGCAGCAAGTCTTGAATATTCCACTTGATTTCAGCATTTTGTATAAAAAAACATGGATATATCAGTCCATTTTCTATTGGCTCACCTAGGGTTAGATCGATGTAGTACTTGAGCTGACAATGCAGAGGTACCCCTATGGGTGAGGTGAATATTTTCTTGTACTCATCCACGACCTTGTCCATCTGTTGTTGTCATGTGGAGGATCCCTATGTGGAGGTCATGGCTACATTCTTCCTTAAGGCTGGATCATCAGGAAAACGAATTTCCCAGTTTTGGAATTGAGCTTATTGCATTGTCTTTTCAGTGATCAAGAAGATGGCAGTAGGTGGTGCTACCTCTGGTATCCCTTATAACTTATTTCCTAAAGTAAAAATAATAACACGAGGCCTATAATCATATACATCATGTCACTTCCACAAGTATGGTTGGCCTAATAATACATCACAAACATCAAATGGAGAAATATCACATAATATCTCATATGTGAAGGGCTTGATGCTATAAGGAAGGCGACATTATTTTCTGATTCGAAGATCTCATCATTAGTGAAGCCATCCAATGGTGTATGACTATGGGTGTGTTGTGGATGGCAGGCCCAACTGGTTCATAACCTTTGCTGAAATGAGGTTATTTTGTCTCCTGCTACCGACAATGAACTGCAACGGGGAACCCTTCACCCACATCTACGAATGGAAGAGGTGCTTCCCCTCCTCTGGATCTTTGGGTTCCTCCTTCTAGATCTTGGTGGTGGAAACAATGGCATTGGGATTTGCATCGATAATCTAATACCCTTTGTCATTCCCCTTATCGAGTTCTGACTCAGAGCCGGAACATGATATGATTCAGAATCCTTTAGCTCGGACATGTGTGGTTGCTTGGGCCAACACTCACTTGTGTTGTGAGTGGTGCTCGTATGGAACTCACACCACTTTCTACTGTACTTATTTGCATTTGCAGTGTTTTTCTTCCCTTGCAGCTTTGGCGGGTTGTCCTAGGCTGCCCTTCCTTGGATTTATCCTTTATTCTATAGTTTCTGGGCACATTTCCCTTACTTTTGATTCACAGATCAAAAGTCCTGCTTCTTTTTTTTGAATTTCTACTCAATTTTGGCATCCTACCGGTATGTTCCACCAAGAGAGGAGATGTCGAGGAACTACATGCTCCTGAATTTATCTATACATACAACTATAGTACTTCAACACCAAATGTTTCTCTGAATCTTTGATACCCAACTTTGTGCCTGGGTATGGAACATATTCATTAGCTCATGCACTTCTTGATCCCTTTTTTGTTGCGACATATTCCATTGTATGTACTTGTCCTCATATCTCCCCATAAGATAATATTGTTCTTTGACGGCTTCTTGGAAATAATTCCAAGTGGGTGCGGGTGATAATAGGGAGGTTTTCCTCTCGTTCTCTTTCTCATAGTCGGTTTTGCACCAGTCCTTGACATATTGGGGGGGGGGCGCTTTCAGGAGTGAAAAAATAATATTTTCCCAATTGGAAATGTCATGAACCAAGAAATATTATTTTAGTATATTCATCCATATATCTATGATGCCTTCATCTATTTGACCCTCAAATATGGGAATGTCAAAGTTTACTTGTACCTTAAAATGAGTGGCGCCTCTAGATGGCTGTTGGATGAAGGTGCGTCGTGTGTGGGTAACCGTTGAAGGATCTAGGCAAAGTTATCCATCATCGCATTCCTTTTTTCGTCAAGTACCTCCTCCAGCAATATTTTGATAGTATCTCCCCTCCCTTGTCTTTATTTTCTTCCTCCATGGGAGGTCGTTGGGTTTTCGAGGCTGATCTTGCAAAGACTCAATCAAATTGAGCCCTAACTCCTAATACTCTGGCCTTGTTGGATAAATGCAAAGAAAGATCGAGAAAGAGCATATCAATTTGATGCCACAGATCTAGAATTATGCAGGAATGCAATAAAATACAAAAATAAACATCAATGCAGAGAAGCAATAGTAATAACACTTCATTTCGTTAATATCAAATACTGAAAAATGCTTACACACAAAATGGAAAATAAACTAGCTCGAGTGATGGTAGCTTATCTCTGAGAAGATATGTGGTGGCTACATACCTATGAATTTTTTTTTAATGAGGTTGAAAGGGCTATTTATTATTGATAAACAATGGAAAATCCTAAACAACCAAAAACCTAACCCTAGGAGATGAAGTTCCAAAACTATGGGCCCCATTTGGGTAAATTGGTACATCAACTTCCCTGGGATGTAACTTTGGCATACGATACTTTTTTGATGCACACAATACCCCGTTAGAAATATATATCCAACGAATATAATTTTTGAGTGACCAACATTGTTCATTAACCCTTGTTGGTATCAGTTTTCCCAAAAACATTATTTAGGGCCTCAAAATGACTTCAAAAGTTTAGGACCCGAAAAAATGTTAAAAATAGTAAATTGTACTACAATTAAAGAAATTGAAAAACTTAAAGAAATAATGGTGGGGATCCAAGTGTAATAGGAGGGTGGCGACAAATTTCCACTTGGATCATTCCGCCCTTTTAGGAAGCAATGGTCCCCATTTCATTGAGTTCCTCCATGAGATGATGAAACTTCTGCTAAACTTGGTCCCTAGTGAGCCACTTGCCTTGGTGTAGGAGTTTTCCATCTTTGAGAACTAGATACAACTATATATTTTGTTGGCAAGTGTTCTTGACATGTCTTTCCATGATCTGATCAATTGTGGTATGTTCTATGGGTTTGAAATTTAGCTCTGTTGGTTTGAGTTGTTCTGCAATTTCTAATGTGTCGAGTAACGGTGGAAAGTATGGCCAAAGGTGGTACACATTGAACATTGGGTGCATGCCAAGGAATAGAGGAATGTTAAGCTTGAAAGCATTGTCTACCACAAAATTTATAATGGTATAAGTCCCATGTCATAGTGGTCTGAGCTTTTGATGAGCTTTGGTTAGGTGTTCTTTCTGCAAATTCAACTGAACTTTTTCGCCCACCTGAAACTTATGTGGCACCCAACGTTGGTCATGTCAATACTTGTAATTAGCATTGGATTTATCCAGGATGTTGTGAACCTGCTGGTGTATGTGAGGAATGTGCTCAATGAATTTTTTCGCCTTGTCATCTTCAAACTCAACATGAGTTGAATCTTCCTGAGTAGATGCAAATGGTATGGAAACATCAATGGGAGATAGTGGGTAGAATCCCAAACCAACCTAAAAGGGGCTGTGGAGAGTTGAGTTGTGGAGATTCGGGTTATATCTTTGCTGGACATAGGGGAGGCTTTCATCCCATGTGCACGGATTCTTCAAGTTGTACATGTGCAGAATGTGTACGATCATCTTCTTGACGACCTTTGTTTGGCCATCAGTTTTTGGGTGGAAAGCCATGGAATTACTGAGCTTAGTGTTTTGCTTCGACTAGAGAATTGACCTTGAATGTACTAAGGAACCTTCTATCTTGATCTGAGATAATGGATTTTGGGATCCAAAAGTGTACTCACACTCATTCAAAGAAGATTTTAGCAGTGGCTTCTATTGTGATATTCTTCTTGTAGGCCGCCATAATGGCCATTTTAGATAATTTTCCAACGACCAAAAAAATGCAGTCACTTCCAACCTTTGTAGAAGGAAGGTCCGACATGTAATCCATGGATATGGATTCCCAAGGTTCACTAGGGGTAGGAAGTGGAATATATAAGCATTTCTTCTTTATTTTTGGTTTGGAAATGGCGTAGGCAGTTTAGGATCCGATGTACTTCACAACATCATGTTGAAGGTTCAGCTAATAGAAATAATTTTGCAGTACTGCAACTATTTTCACGACCCAAAAATGTCTAAAGACTCGTCTGTAGTGTGCTTCCCAAATCATCTTGGCACGATTGGTTGAAGGAACACAATGATGTCCTAGGTGGCATAACAGTGCATACTGGAGGTGAAAATTTGGAACTTTCTTACCCTCCAGGAGCGTCTGGTATGTGTTGTCAAATTCTGGATCACTTTGGTAGAAATGTGGCCAACATGAATTATCATGCCCATAAGAGTCGAGCACAGTGGTTAGCGCCATGCTCGATGGTCGGCTGAGGTAATATACAATGTTGTTGGTTCTTCCATTCTTGCATTGAATGTTCAAATGGAACTCTTTCAGGTATGTGGACCATTTATTATGGCGATCATTCTACAACTTCCCTTTTTTCTGTATGAACTGCAAGTTTCAGTGATATTTTTGGATGACTGTTTGCTTCCCAAAAATGTAATGATTCCATTTATGGCAGACCTGAACAATGGAATAAATTTCTTTGTTATAGGTGGGATACTTTCACCCTGTGTATGAAAGTTTCTCACTGTGATATACCACTAGATGCCCCAAGTGAGTAAGGACTGCCCCAATAACATAGTTAGAAGCATTTGTCTCAATATCAAATGGTTGTTGCAAGTTTGGGAATGTGAGAATTGGTGTATAGGAAAGGTGATGCTTCAATTCTGTGAGCGCCCTCTCCTGAGATATAGACCAAAATATTTTTTCTTTCGACCCTCCCTTGGTGACTTCAAAGGAAAAGTGATATGAGAGAACCCCAACAAAAACATATGGTAAAAAATGGCAAAACCCAGAAATATGCGGAGCTCTACTAGAGTGGTTGGTGCTAGCCAATCCCGAATGAGCTATATCTTGGTTGGGTTCACATGCATCCCTCTCTCATCATTAATGTATCCAAAATATTGAACCTGGGTAATGCCAAAAGTGAATTTCTCCAAATTGGCACACAACTTGTGTCCTCATAGTGTTTGGACGACGTGTCAAATGTGATGGAGGTTCTCTTCCAAACTCTGGCTAAAGATTAGGATGTCATCCAAATACACAACCATGAATGAGTTAATGAATGGTTGCAATATGTCATCCACAACCTCATGAAGGTTGTGGGAGCATCCCTCAACCTAAAAGGCATGACCAACCATTCAAAAAGGACCTCCTTGGCTTTGAAAGGAGTCTTCCACAGATTAGAGGGTTCGATTGGTACCTAGTGATACTTAGACTTCAAGTTGATCTTACTAAAATATTTGGCCCCCTTGAGTTGGTCTAGAATGTCATCAATCGGTGGTATCATATACCTATTCAAGATAGTGATATTTTTCAGTTCTTGATAGTGAATACAAAGTATGCAAGTCCCATCCTTCTTCTGCACCAACATGTCAGGCTCCGACGGGACGATGAACTCAGTCGGATGTGACATTAGGGGACATTTGAGGTCTAAAATGGGACTCCTAAGAAAAATGTACAAAAAAAATAAACTTTATAAGAACCAATAGGATTAAAGATTATGATTTCAACCATGGGGGATGATTCACCATTTTTTAAGTAAAAGGGTAAAAAGATTAAAAAATAATGAAATAATAAAACTATTTTTTCAACTCGTATTTTTAACTTATCTCCCAATTTTTTTAATAATTTTTGAGTCATAGTAATTGTTGGATGAAAAATTTAATTCCTCATCCAAGGAGTACCCATGTTGCATACTTTTTATGGACCCTGCTACACGAAAAATGAGAAATACATAAAAAAAATGTGATTACAATTACGTTTTTCATGTATTTCTCATTTTCCGTTTAGTAGGACCCATAGAAAGTATGCAACATGGGTACTCATTGGATGTGGAGTTAAATTTTTTAGCCAACGAGTACTCGTGCTCTAAATAGGAGTAAAACCTTTGGGAGATAAGTTGAAAATATGAGTTGAAAAAGTAGTTTTTTCATTTTTCCCTCTAAAATTTGGTGATGTCATCAAATCTTATTTTATTATTTCCACTATTATTTTATAATTTCCTTAGGAGGCCCATTTTAGACCTCAAAATTCCCCAAATTTATTTCTACAACAACTCCTGAATCAACCTATTGATTTCTCCGTTCTCTAGAATAGATCACCGATAGATCAGTCCATTGGGTAGCGGTGTGCCTCAGGTCAGATCGATGGAGTACTTAACATGACAATGATAGGTGCCCCTATGGGTGAGGTAAATATTTCCCCATACTCCTCCGCATCCCCTCCGCAACCTTGCCGATATGTTTTTGTCATGCAGAGGAGCCCTGTCTAGAGGTCGTGGGTATAATATTCTTCTTTCCATGAGTGTGGATTATCAAGAAAATAATTTCCTAGTTTTGGAAATGAGCTTACTGCATTATTTTGCAGTGATCAAAGAGATGGCGATAGGCAATGCTACCTCCAGTATCATGTAAAACTTATTCCTCAAAGTAAAAACAACAAGTCCAGGCCTAGATTCATACACATCATGTTGCTTCCGAAAGTATGGTTGGCTTAATAATACATCACAAACATCAAGAGGAGAAATATCATATAATACCTCATTCGTGAAGGGCTTGATGTTGTAGGGAAGGTGACGCTGCTGGCTAACACAAAGATCCTGTCCTTGGTGAAGCCATTTTATGGTGTATGGATGTGGGTGTGTTCGGTAGTCCTATCCGCTTCATGACCTTTGCTGAAATGATGTTCTTTTGGCCCCCGGGTCGACAATGAACTGTAGCATAGAAAAATTCACCCACATATGGGAATGGAAGAGGCTCTCCACCTCCTCTGGATATTTTGGTTCATCCTTACGGATATTGGTGGTGGAAATAATAGCGTTGGGCTTTTCATCAAAAATTTTCTTCCCTTTATCATTCCCCTTGATGTGTTCTGACTCAGAGTTGGAACATGCATTTGATTCGAAAGCCTTTAGCTCGGCCACCAGTGACCGGTTGCCTCGACAATCACTTTTGTTGTGAGTGGTGCTATTATGGAACTCACACCACTTTCCAGTGTCCTTATTTGGCTTTGTGATATTTTTCTTCACTTGCGGCTTTGGCAGGTTGTCCTGGGCCACCCTGCCTTGGCTTTGTATTTTTCTTTGCAGTTCAGAGACACGTTTCCCTTGATTTTGATTCCCAGATTGAAATTCTCGCTTATTTTGTTTGAATTTATGCTCAATCTTGGTAGCATACGAGATTTTTTCACTAAGAAAGAAGATTTCGAGGAACTCCATTTCCTCCTGAATGTATATGTGCAGAAAATTGTGGTGCTTAAACACCAAATGTTTCTTCGAATCTTTGATACCCAACTTTGTGTGTATGGTATAGATTATTTAGATTATGCACATCTTGATCCATTTGTTTTCATAGCATAGTCCATTATAGTTATGTGTCCTCATATCTCCTAAAGGGATATTATTTTTCCTTGATGGCATCTCAAAAATAATTCCAAGTGGGTGCGGTCGAGAAGATGGAGTTTTCCATCTCGTCCTTTTTTCACAGTAGGTTTCCCACTAGTCCTTGACATGGGTGGAAGATTTTAGGAGTAGAAAAGTAATATTTTCTTGATTAGAAAAGTCATTAACTGATAAATATCCATCTAATAGACTTAGCTATTTATGTACGATGGTTGCATCTATTTGACCCTAAAATATGGGAATGTCAAATTTTACTTGTACCTTAAATGCAACGGTTCCTCCAGAGTGTCTGCTGGATGAAGGTGCATCGTTGGTGGGTAGTCATTGAAAAATATAGGAAATTTTATCCATAATTGTGTTCCTTTGTTTCTTGAGGACCTCCTTGAGAAATATTTTGATAATATCTCTTGCTCCCTCTTCTTCCTTTTCTTCCGCCATGGGAGGCTATCAGGGTTTGCAAGGCTGATCTTCCAATGGTTCAACTAGATCAAGCCCTAAATCCTCATACCCTGACTTCGTTAGGGATATTAAAATAAATCTCAAGAAGGAGCAGGCCAATATGATACCATTGATCTATAATTCTGCAGGAATGCAATAAAATACAAAAATACGTAGAGATGCAACAAGAATAACACTTCATTTCATGAATATCAAATTTTGAAAAATGCTTACAGATAGAATGGAAAATAAATCAACTGAGGTGATGGTATATTATATATGAGAAGAGATGTGGTGGCTACATGCATCTAAAATGTGTTACAATGAGGCTCAAAGGCCTATTAATTATTTAGAAACAATGGAAAACCCTGAACATCCAAAAGCATAACGTTGGGAGATGAAGTGTCAAAACTATGGGCCCCATTTGGGTAAATGAGTACATCTAATTTCAAGGGATGTAACTTTGGCATACGATATCTATTTCACTTGCGCAATACCTCGTTAGAAATATATATCTGAGGACTAAAACTTTAAAGTGACCAATATCAACCAACGACCAATGTTTTTCCCAGTTTTACCAAAGAACGTCATTAAGGGCCTCAAAATGACTCTGGAAGTTCAAGACCTGAAAAAGTGCCAAAAATAGTAAATTGTGCTACAATTAAAGAAACTAAGAAACTCAAAGAAACAATGGTGGAGATCCAAGTGAAATAGCTTGGTGGCCACTAATATCACCCTAGATCAGACAAGGAAGTGCATCCTTAGATTATCAATCACTACAAACTTTCTCGATGAAGTTGAACTTGATGTAGTTTCGCTTGATATATTAGGTATAGTTCTGGGAAGCCCATATATTTATGATAGGAGAGAAATTTTTTGGGAAGTCCATGAATGCTATAAAAATGAAGAGAATGGTTAATGTTAGTCATTATTTTTCATTGTTAATGTTCAAGCATAAATATGTAGTGATTGAGGCCTTTCAAGGATATGAATCAAATGTAAATCTGATTTCATAGATGTTTCTAATGAATGTGATAATATTTTTTGGTATTATAACACGTTTCCTCCTAAAAGAGGTAAACAACATGAAGTCATTTTGTAGCAGCAGGCATCATTGTTGAACTGTGGTGTGAACAAGATGCCAATGTTAAAGAGTTTATAAGTCAAAGAACAAGTGAAAACACAATTGGAAAAAGAGGGCTTTGGTTCCAAAAGTTCCTCCTGTGGGTTTCATAACGTGTTTCCTTTTAAAAGGGATAGTGCATGGCATTGGCATTCACAATTTGGTCAAGAAAATCAAGTCGAGCGCAAGGCTAGAAATGTTAAGCATTGTCATGATGATAATGTACAAGATGAGAAGAATTTGAGATTGTTTAAGTTTCCTTTGATTGAATACTGAGGAGGGAATGTTTTTATTCCTTCAAGGGAATTTTCTTGTTCTGCATATTTTGGGAAATTGTGGAAAGATGTCATCTATGAAAGGAAGAAAAGGACTCCAAAATCAGGGAAAATGATGTATTTTCATGAAAAGCACAAAGTGTTGAATTCAAGTAAAATTTAGTGGATTGAGACTAGAAGGGTGAGGGAGTTGTACCCTCATATATTTTTTTATTGATAAAGAGCTTTTGGAGGTCCAAAAGCTTCCAGTTGGGATGTTACGAAACCAACTCCCAAAATAGACGAAAATAGAGATCAACGCCTTAGAAATAAGACACTTCAAGGTGGAAACCTCCTTTACATTACATAAATGAAGAATTCTTGGATGATACAAGTGAAAAAACCTCCTTTCTATATATATGAGTGCAATGTATCACAATATAATCCTAGCCGACCTAGAAAAAATAATGTAAGGGCACAACAATAACAATAGTGGGGTTTTATGGGGCACAATAATAACAATATGGGGACTACAGGTGTCTAAAAATAACAATAAGGGGGATATACTAACACAATAATGGTCTACACTAGTAATATAGGGACTTTATAGGGGAGGAATGATCCAGTTGATGAGTTTAATGACCAAAATTCAAAGTTCCCATATTGGATCAAAACTAATGCCAAAGCATAGATCTTGTAACCCTGAATCTGGCACAACTTGTTTCACTCAAATCTGATATCATATGCTCCATATCTCGAGTTTTATATAAATTAGGATACAATAAAAATTTGGAACTAGGCTGTAGGGATTTCTAGTCAGCATTTCATACATTGACTAGGCATTTGACTGGGTGTACCATGGACAAGTCATTGATCAACACTCAAAATCATTTGATTGATTCGAATTTGGTGTGATTTTATTGGCTATTGGTTGATGGTTGAATAAGGGAGTGCTAGGTGGGCCAACCAATGGCAGCCACATGGCCTCCTCGTACATATAAAAAAAAAAATTATAGGCTAGATCGAGCCTACACAGGGTTCGAGAGAGAGACCTCAGACCTACCAACAACCAACAAAGACCTCCACCATCTCTCTTGTATTGGTTCTTAACCTATATATATTTTAAGTTATATTTAAAGTTTATGAGAGGCATGTTTGGGGGTGGGGACCAGGGTTAAACCCCAACCCCAGTCCACCAACGAAGATGAAGGGATAACAACAACCAAAAATTTATGTTATATGTGTTATGCCATATCCAAAGTTTATTATCAATGGCATGTATTATATCCAAGACATATTACAATATATTAAACCATATGTATTACCATTTAGCTAAAGTTGCAATAACATGTGTACTTTACCACATATACCACCACATAAACTGAAGTCATTAATAATGCAACTCTCAGCAGTCTACATGTTTTCAATCATTGTGAATATTTGTATTCCTGACAGTTATTGTTATGCCAAGTAAATAGGTGGAGGAGGCAGTTAAGATTACATTATATGTTGGTGGGTTTAAACAAAATGTTTAATTGGTAGTTAAATCTCAGTGGTGTCGGAATTCCTTCAAATGAAATGGTTATGGTTGCGGTGAATTTTTATGCTGGTGGAGTTAAGCAACCCATGGGTCTAACTACGACATAGACCATAGTTTAATGGAGGTTTGGTTGGGAGTTTGGCACATTTTCTGGTGATTGGAATGCGAATAGTTAAATTCTGATATGACAATCACATGTGGCATGGTGATGGTTAATGTTATGGGTTAAGGTGGACGGGAGAGGAACTTACCTAGGGTGGGGTTCCCACTAACCCAAACCACCAGCGAAACCACCATCTAAACCCAAATCATGGCGCGGTTTAAAACTTGGCGCATATTTCAACCACCTTGATCTAGGTGGATATCGGTGGCCACCCACCTATTCCATTTGGACCAGCACCATCAATTTTTGCAGCATCTCACATTCAGCACAACTTACTATTTTTAGCAGGTTTTTGGGTCCTTCACTCCTGGATCCATTTTGGGGCCTTAATGTTCCAGATGGATATTGGTGGCCACCCACCTATCCCATTTGAACCCCCACCATCAGTTCTTTAATTTTTTAAGTTGCAAAACAACTTACTATTTTTAGCAGTTTTTCGGGTCCTGAATTTCCAGAGTCGTTTTGAGGCCCTAAACAACATTTGGCATTTTTCCTCTGACAATTATGATTCTATTCCAGAATTGATATTCACAGAAATAGATGTATTCCTCAGATAGATCTTTCTAACGATGTATCATATGCGTCAAACGGAGATCGTATGCCGAAGTTACATCCTCGGGATGTTGAAACACCAATTTACCTAAACGGGGCCCATAGTTTTGGCGCTTCATCTCCTAGGATTAGGTTTTTGGATGTTTAGAGTTATCCATTGTTTCTCAATAATAAATAGGCCCTCGAGCCTCATTGTAGCACAGTTCAGAGGTCTGTATCCGCCACATCACTTCTCATAGATTCGCTACCAACACCCTAGCTATTTTATTTCCATTATGTCTGTAAGCATATTTTTTTTATTTGATATTAATGAAATGAAGCATTATTTCCACTGCATCTCTATGTTTATCATTATTTCTATATTCTGTTGTGTTCCTGCATAAATCTGGATGAGTAGTATCAGAGTGGTCTGCTCTTTCTTTGTTTTTCTTTTCATGTCCCCAACGCGGTCAAGGTATAAGGAGTTAGGGTTCGGTCTAGTTGAACCCTTGCGAGATCAGCCTCGCAAGCCCCGACGACCTCCCATGGCGAAAGAAAAGAAAGACGAGGGAGCAGGAGATCCTATCAAAATATTGCTCGAGGAGGCCCTCGAGAAACAAAGGAATGCGGTGATGGATAAATTTTCTTAGATCCTTCAATGACTGCCCACCTATGACACATCTACATCCAATAACCACTCTAGAGACGCCACTCCCTTCAAGGTACAGGTAAAATTTGACATTCCTATATTTGAAGGCCAAATAGGTGCAGACACCGTAGATAGATGGCTGAATTTGCTGGAAGGGTATTTCTCGGTCAATGATTTCTCTGACCGAGAAAAGATTATTTTTTCACTCCTCAAAGCTTCCCCCCATGTCAAAGACTAGTGGGAAACCTACTGTGAGAAAGAGGACGAAGGGGAACCCTCTCTATTCTCGGCCACACCCACTTGGAATTCATTTTGCAATGACATCAAGGAAAAATATTACCCCGTGGGGTGCTATGAGGACAAATACATCCAATGGACCACGCTGCGAAAAAAAAGGGATCAAGATGTGCATGAAGTAATGAATATGTTCCATACCATGCGCACAAAGTTGGGTATTAAATATTTATAGAGACATTTAGTGCTCAAGTACCATGGTTGTTTGCAAAAACACATTCAAGAGGAAATGGAGTTCCTCGACATTACATCACTTGGCACGACATATCGCTATGCCGCCAAGATCGAGCAAAAATTTAAGCAAAAGAAGCGAGACTTTAGATCTGAGAATACGAAAGGTGCCCCTGAACCAAAGAACAATGGGAAAGCCCAAAGTAGTGCGACTCAAAACAACACCACAAATACAAATAAGGACACAAGGAAGTGGTGTGAATTTCATAACAGCCCCACTCATAGCACAAACGAGTTTCGGGCGAAACAGTCATTGGTGGCCGAAATAAAGGCACACGAATCAAATGCATTTTCTGATTCTGAGTCAGAACCAGACAAAGGCAATGAAAAAGGGAAGAAGATCATTGATGCAGATCCCAGTGCCATTGTTGCCAACACCAAGATATAGAGGATCTAGAGGAGGGTGAGTGCATCTTCCATTCGCAGATGTGGGTGAAGGGTTCTTCGCTACAATTTCTTGTTGATAGAGGAAGTCAAAAGAACCTCATTTCAGTAGAGGTTGTTAGAAATTATGACAAAAATAATAAAGAATTTACTAAGAGAAGTAAACATAAAAGGCCAGCAACAAAACATTAACATAAACAAATATGTTTATCCTGGAAAACCCCAAACTCTAGGGAAAAACCCAACCAATGAAATTTCATTAAACATTGGCCAAAACCCTTCCCAATATGGCCAAGTGAGCCTTCACCGCTCACCTCCAGGCCTGCATTACAATGAAGTCTTCCCAACCTTTTATAGGCTCCATTACATGTAATACCATGGGCTAAAACCAGGGGTGCACAATACCATGTGCCCCAAAACCAATACTATTTACCCTAGTCAACATTGACTCTATCCCGAGTCAAGTCTACCTAACAATTCCCCCCTTAAACTTGACTTGGGGATTATTGACTAAATCCAGCCAAACCTGCTAAATGAGACAACGCCACTCACTCTAGCTCTTCCCCCCTCAAATTTTTACCTAGGGTAATTGTTAACTTGACATCCCCCCTATCACCTAGGTCTAACCTAGACTTTACCAGTGATTAGCCAGGGGTACGCATGCCATACCAAGTCTTACAGTAGTATGCCCATTTACATGTAAAAAATTAACTCCATAGTAATAATTTTTTTTTGTTTCATTGTTGCTATTCCTTGTATGACCATTCTCTACATTCATTCATGATGTCCTCTCCAAAGAGGACATCATAGTTGTACATCAATCTGCCGAATTCTTTGTTGTGTTAGTACATATGACATCAATGCCCATATAAAAAAGAATCCATCTACTGGATTACATGAGTCACCAGCCTCTGTAACCGCTAGTCCTCTAGGAATTCTCTTCAGATACATGGTTCATCAACTAATTAATCCACATACACATATCCTCTCACATGAAATCTATGAGCCTTTTCATGCACATGCTCTCCTTGAAATATCAATGGATGTCAACCTATGCACATCCGATCTCACAACTTGATCATGCTACAATTCGCCTTCACAACTTCATCGTTTCTTGATCCACGAACATGACTGCAACTACGCCCTCTATGCTTCTGATGGGACATTGTGATTATCTTCTTGGTGGAGCTACCCCTCTCCACCATTGACCATGGTCCTCACAAAACCGAGTCTCTTATTTTTCCTCCTATTCGTGCTATGACGAATTACCGATCCAGGTCCACATTTTTAGATTTGTGGTTGTTCACATCCATGCCTCACCTCCTCCTTTTTAATTTATCTCAAGAAATTCCACATATAAAAATCTAGCGTCCCCAAAAAATCACCTGTAGTATGCCATTTCCAACATTCATTCTGTAGGGCCGGCAGGTCCCTTCATGACTGCTTCGACCTCCACGCAGGAACAATCTTCTTCAAACAATAAAGCTCAACTCATTCTAGTCTATCGCTAACCAGATCTTTAGGAAACCTAATTGCAGTATGTGTGCACATGAATAATCCTCTCCTAGTGTTTCGTGATGGGGATCTCTCAGCTCTGACATGTGGAAAAATAAAATCCAAATTAATTCTCGTTCCCTGCTATGCATCAGCCGATTACCCAGGCCTAGATTCACACAGATTGCAACCCCTCTGTAGAGATGTGATGGTACTTTTTTCTGTGCCACAGTGCCATTATCATTGGATGGGTTTGATGTTTTTCCCAATAGCTCATATCCAGGCCAATGCATCATTGTTCAATGCCACATGATCAGGATTCATTCCAAATGAAATTTCCTCATGATATCTTCACCACGTCAACCCAATGGGAACTGGAATAACCATTTTTAACACCTGATCCAACACGTACACTACCATCCAACACTCGATCCACTTTCTTCAATGCCTAATAATGCATCTCCTCTTATGCAGGTTGGTCCATGATGATCTACCAAATCTGGAAATTATCATAATCTATGCAAAGTTCAATGCAGGTGGTAACCACCAGTGTATTCATTCTCTAGATATGGCATAGTTTCCCATCTGAGCACTTATGGAACCTTGTTCTCAGTGTGCACAACTAAGAATTTTTCATTCTAAATAAATCCGCACATATGGGTAGCTTCAATATTTTTTGCATGCCATATTTGACTAGTTCTAAATTCGGTTGTGATCCATAACCACCATTTTCAATAGTAATCCTATGAAAAAATTATGCATTAATAATTTCTCTATCTACCAGGCCAAATAGCCCTTAGCCACAGAAGCATTCCTTTGAAGCCAATATCTAGCTCTGATACCAGTTGTTAGAAATTATGGCAGAAATAATAAAGAATTTACTGAGAGAAATAAACATAAAATGCTAGCAAAAAAACATTAACATAAACACATATGTTTATCCAGGAAAACCCCAAACTCCAAGGAAAAACCCAACCAATGAAATTTCATTAAACATTGGCCAAAACTTTGGCCAATCCGAGCAAGTGAGCCTTCACCGCTCACCTCCAGGCTTGCATTACAATGAAGTCTTCCCAGCCTTTTATAGGCTCCATTACATGCAATACCATGGGCTAAAACCATGGGTGCACAATACTTTGTGCCCCAAAACCACTACTATTTACCCTAGTCAACATTGACTCTTCTTCCATGGCTAGTTCCCACTTCTTCCTACTTTCAACTTGCATTGCTTCTTCATAACATTCAGGTTCACCAGAATCAGTCAACAACAAATAATATAATGAAGGAGAGTATCATTTAGGGGGTCTACTTATCTTGGTAGATCTTCTAACACCACTTTCAGGTGTTTTAGGTGCCTGTTGCTGTTGTGGTGGTTGTTACTGTTGTGGTTGCTGATTATTATTATTTTCAGGCACCTTTACTTTTTCAGTTATCTCATCAAGAACCATGTATTCCTTGCTTTCTTTTTCATGTTTCTTTTCCTACAACTGATTCTTATACAAGAACTTTTCATTGAATATTACATCTCTGATCCTAATGATTTTGTGATTTTCATAATAATATAAGCGATAACCAAAATCATTAACACCATATCCAATAAAGGTACATTTCTTTGATTTTTCCTCAAGATTTGTTCTATTTTCTTTATTAATATGGAAAAAGGCCTTACAACCAAAAGGCTTTAAAAAAGAGTAGTTTAACTTTTTACTTGTCCCTGCTTCCTCTGGAATACCACCATTCAAGGAACTTGAAGGCCCTCTGTTTATTAGATGAACAACAGTATCTACAGAATCTACCCAAAATTCTAAAGGAAATCCCACATGCAATCTCATGCACCTTGCACGCTCCATGATTGTTTTGTTCATCCTTTCTGACACACCATTTTCTTGTGGTGTTCTTGGAACTGTCTTCTCTCTACGAATTCCATGCTCTGACCAGTACCTATAAAACTCTTTGCTGCAATATTCACCTCCATTTTCTGATTTGAGACACTTCAACTTCTTTCCTGTCTCAATATCAACCAAAGCTTTCCATTTCTTGAAAGTATCAAATACATCAAATTTATTCTAAATACAATAAATCCAGGTTTTTCTAGTTGCATCATCAATAAAAGTAACATAATAATGAGAGCCACCGAGAGATGATAGCTGAGCAGGTCCCCATACATCTATATGCACAAGCTCTAATTTTTCGCTCTTCTTTTCTTTCCCAACTCTGAGAAATCTGACTCTCTTCTATTTTCCATAAATGCAATTCTCACAGAAATCCAAATCAACATTCTTCAAACCTAGCAACAAATTTCTTGAGTGAAGAATCTTCATCCCCTTCTCACTCATGTGTCCGAGCCTATGATGCCATAATGCTGCATCTGCTCCTTTGGAAGTTAAAGCATTAACAGAGTCAGAAATACCATTGCATAAATACAATGTACCAACCTTTTCGCCTTTTTCTATTACCAGGGCTCCTTTGGTGACCTTCCAAGCTTTATCTGTGAATGTTGTCACACAACCTTCACCGCCTCACTACCCTATTGAAATCAATTTTTTCTTTAGATCTGGAACATGCCTTACCTCCTTTAATAGCCATTGGTTTCCATTCTACTATTTTACAAGAACCTTACCCATGCCAACAATTTTATAGGGTTTATCATCACCCAAATGAACTTGTCCAAAATCTCCTTGAACATAGTCATGAAAATATTTCTTAATAGATGTGGCATGGAATGAAGCCCCTGAATCTACAACCCAAGAATCAGTAGCATTTTCAAAAGAAAGAATCAAAGCATCTTGTAACACATCACCTGTCACATTTTCTTCATGATTGTTTCTTGCTATGTGTCTCCTCCTTTTCCCTTCCGAGATCTATAGTATTTCTTTAGGTTTCCTTTCTTTCCACATTTCCAGCACACTATCCCCGATCTAGACTTGGATCTACCTTTCCTTGATTTACTGCGATATCCCTGAGGTCTTTCCTCTTTCCATTCTTCTTCCCCTAGACTCTGCACTTAAAGCATTACCCGATGTCTCACCGGAGCTTTTCCGTCGCATTTCCTCCCTAAGGATAGCACCGACAACATCATCAAACTTTAAAGTACTAGATCTAGAGACAGAGTTAATAATGGCCATTACTAAACCATTCCAACTCTCTGGCAATGAGCACAAGAATAATAGAGCTCTAACTTCATCATAAAATTTTACCCCTATAGAACTTAACTGACTGGTAACTGTATTAAAATATTTTAACTGGTCTGCAACAGATCCACCTTCCGACATCTTCATATTAAATAGTCGTTTCATAAGAAATACCTTGTTTGAGGCCGAGGTTTTTTCATATAGTTTCACCAATGTCTGCATCAAACCCTCTGTTGTTGTTTCCTTCGAAATATTGAAGGCGACTGACGCTGCAAGGCACAACCATACTATTCTGAGTGCCTTTCTATCAAGAATGTTCCATTCCGCATCTATCATGGTCGTCGACTTCTTTGTTTTTCCGCTCAATGGTAGGTACAGATCTTTATGATACATATAATCTTCCATCTGCACCTTCCACAACGGGAAGTTTTGGCCGTTAAATTTCTCGACCCTAAACTTACCATCTTCTGCCATTGCTCCCACTCGAACCAGGAACCCTTCTTGCCTGCGAACCAGGAACCCTTCTTGCCTGCGAGTTTATCAGCCAAATTTACCTTCGGCTCTTATAGCATTTTATATCTAGCTCACGGCTTACAGTTTCACAGTCTCACATAGCAGATCTTCGACCCCCTTCAAAATATCGTGGCAAGTAAACAGGCACTTCATGAATTAATTAAACAGGCACTTCAATCGATTTTGCAGGAAAACAAACCAGCCGCACAGACATCAAAACCTATGCTTTTTTGAAGATCACATCTTCACACAGGTCGATCCATGCACGAAGTATGCACACAATCTTCCACAAATAAAAATCATTGACCGATACTGCAAACTAGGATCTAGAATATTTATTCTTCATGCAAATAGTTTTTCATCCACGGCCATGCAGATCAATCCATTATGCATGCAATCACCTCCATGCTTGATCGTCTGCTTCACACGCAGGTCAACCATGCACACATCACTCACATAGCCGGTGTATGGAAATTAGATAAGCAGAAGCTCCCAGCAATTGTAATCATATTTCGCAGGCAGCATATCGATCTTAAATCTATCTATTAAAACCTGAATTCTTTGATACTAATTGTTAGAAATTATGAACAACAGAAAAAATAATGAATTTACCCAGAGAAATAAACATAAAAGTTCAGAAAAAAATCATTAACATAAACACAGATGTTTATTCGAGAAAACCCCAAACTTTGGGGAAAAACCCAACCAATGAAATTTCATTAAACATTGGCCAAAACCCTGGCCAATCCGGCCAAGTGAGCCTTCACCGCTCACCTCAAGGCCATTACAATGAAGTCTTCCCAACCTTTTATAGGCTCCATTACATGCAATACCATGGGCTAAAACCATGGGTGCATAATACCATGTGCCCCAAAACCACTACTATTTACCCTAGTCAACATTGACTCTATCCCGAGTCAAGTTTACCTAACAGAGTTCATGAAGCAGCTCGGCCTACCGACCATAGCACACCCGCAGCTGTATACTATTAGGTGGCTCCACCTAAGGATAGATCTTTGCATCCGCCAGCAGTGCCACTTTGCATACTGTATCAAGCCATTGAAGGATGAGGTATTGTGTGATGTTTCTCTTTTGATGTAGCTAATGTATTATTAGGCCAACCATACATGTGGAGGCGACATGTTATGTATGAGTCTAGGCCTTGTTATGTTTTTATTACTTTGGGAAATAAATTTTACAGGATACCAGAGATAGTACCGCCTCTTGTCATCTCTTTGACTACTGCAAAAAAATGTAGTAAGATTATTTCCCAAACCAGGAAATATATTTTCCTTACAAATCGCTCACAGGGAACTAATAATATTGTGGCCACAACCTCGAAACACACTTTCCTTGCATGGCTGCACCAGATGGACAAAGTCATGGAGGAATACGAGGAATTTTTCTCCTCACTCACAGAGGTTCCTCTACACTGCCAAGACAAACACTCCATTAATATGACCCCCGGCGGATCGCTAGATGATGTTGCCATACCTCATAAGACTACACAGATAGAATCCACACATGTACTATTTGAGGCTGATAAAGAAACCAAATTTACTAATTGCATCCAGCATGTCCGCCCACAGGTCCATGACATCTTCGACAACAGAATGTGCCTCATCTCATGGATGATCTCAACGCAATGGGGACCATTTCTTCTTAATGAGGGAGGTATTATCCAAGTGGATATCAGTGGCCACCCATCTATTCCATTTGGACCAGCACCATCAATTCTTGCAGCTTCTCACATTCAACACAACTTACTATTTTTAGCAAGTTTTCAAGTCCTCCATTCCTGGAGCTGTTTTGGGGCCTTAATGATCCAAGTGGATATTGGTGGCCACCGACTTATTCCATTTGAACCCCCACCATGAGTTCTTTCAATTTTGAAGTTGCAGCACAACTTACTATTTTTAGCAATTTTTCGAGCCCTGAACTTCCGGAGTCATTTTCAGCCCCTAAACGATGTCTGGCATAGTTCCTCCAACGAATATGATTCCATTCCAGAATTGATATTCACAAAAAATGTTGTTGTCCTCATATATATATATTTCTAATGATGTATCATACGCATCAAACATAGATCGTATGCTGAAGTTACATCCCTGGGAAGTTGAAACACCAATTTACCCAAACGGGGCCCATAGTTTTGGCACTTCATCTCCTAGGGTTAGGTTTTTGGACGTTTAGAGTTATCCATTGTTTGTCAATAATAAATAGGCCCTCGAGCCTCATTGTAACATAGTTCAGAGGTCTGTAGCTGCCACATATCTTCTCACAGATTCGCTACCAGCACCCTAGCTATTTTATTTCCATTATGTCTGTAAGGATATTTGTGTTATTTGATATCAATGAAATGAAGCTTTATTTCCATTGCATCTCTATGTTTATGGTTATTTCTAAATTAGGTTGTGTTCTTGCATAAATCTGGATCAGTGGTATTAGAGCGGTCTTCTCTTTCTTTGTTTTCCTTTGCATGTCCCCAACACGGTCAGGGTATAAGGAGTTAGGGCTCAATCTAGTTGAACCCTTGCAAGATCAGCCTCGCAAGCCTCGAAAACCTCCCATGACGGAAGAAATGAAAGACGAGGGAGGAGGAGATCCTATCAAAATATTGCTTGAGGAGGCACTCGAGAAACAAATGAACGCGATGATGGATAACTTCACTTAGATCCTTCAACGAATATCCACCTACGGCAAATCTACATCCAATAACCACTCTGGAGGCACCACTCCCTTCAAGGTATAGGTAAATTTTGACATTACTGTATTTGAAGGCCAAATAGATGCAGATACTGTAGATAGATGGCTGAATTTGCTGGAAGGATATTTTTCAGTCCATGATTTCTCTGACTGAGAAGAGATCATTTTTTCACTCCTCAAAGCTGTCCCCCATGTCAAAGACTGGTGGGAAACCTACTGTGAGAAAGAGGACGAAGGGGAACCCTATCTATTCTCGGCCACACCCACTTGGTATTCCTTCCAAGATGGCATCAAGGAACAATATTACCCTGTGGGGAGCTATGAGGACAAATGCATCCAATGGACCACGGTGCGACAACAAAGCGATCAAGATGTGCACAAATTGATGAATATGTTCCATACACTGCGCACATAGTTGGGTATTAAAGATTCAAAGAGAAATTTGGTACTCAAGTACTGCGGCTATCTGCAAAAACACATTCAGGAGGAAATGGAGTTCCTCGACATTACACGCTTGGCATAGAATATCGCCATACTGCCAAGATCGAGGAAAATTTTAAGTGGAAGAAGCGAGACTTTGGATTCAGGAATCCGAAAGGTGCCCTCGAACTAAAGAATAAGGGGCAAGGCCAAAGCAGTGCAACTCAAAAAAAACACCACAAATCAAAATAAGGACACAGGGAAGTAGTGTGAATTTCATGGCTGCCCCACTTCGAGCACAAACGAGTGTCGGGCCAAACAATCATTGCTGGCCAAACTAAAGTTACTCGAATCAAATGCATTTTCTAATCTTGAGTCAGAACTAGAAAAAGGAAATGACAAAGGGAAGCATATCATTGATGCGGATCCCAGTTCCATTGTTGCAACTACCAAGATCTAGAGGGAGGGTTCAGAGGATCCAGAGGAGGGGGAGCACCTCTTCCATTCGCAGATGTGGGTGAAGGGTTCTCCGCTACAATTTATTTTCGACAGCGGAAGCTAAAAGAACCTCATTTTAGTAGAGGTCGTGAAGCGGCTTAGCCTACTGACCATATCACACCCGCAACGTTATAACATCCAGTGGCTCCACCCAGGGAGAGATCTCCACATCTACCAACAGTGCCACCTTCCGTACAGTATCAAGCCATTCACAGATGAGGTATTGTGTGATGTTGCTCTTCTTGATGTACCTGATGTATTATTGGGGCAACCATACTTGTGGAGGCGACATGTTGTGTATGAGTCTAGGCCTCATGCTATTGTTATTACTTTGGGAAATAACTTGTATAGGATACAAGAGGTAGTACCGCCTCCTGTCATCTCTTTGACTACTACAAAACAATGTATTAAGATTGTTTTCCAAACCAGGAAATTTATTTTACTTACAACTTGCTCACATGGAAAGAAGAATATTGTGGCCATAAGCTCGAAACAGGGCTTTCCTACACGGCTGCAGCAGATGGACAAAGTCATGGAGGAATACGAGGAAATTTATCCTCACTCAGAGAGGTTCCTCTACACTGTCAAGACAAACACTCCATTGATCTGACCCTCGATGCACCGCTACCTAATGTTTCCATACCTCATGTGACTACAAATATAGAATCCACACATGTACGGTTGGAGGCTGATAAAGAGACCAAATTTACTAATTGCATCAAGCATGTCTGCCCACAGGTCCATGACATATTTGACAACAGAATGTGCCTCATCTCATGGAGGATCTCAACGCAATGGGGACCATTGCTTCTTAATGGGGGAGGAATGATCTAGGTGGATATCGGTGGTCACCCACCTATTCCATTTGGACCAGCACCATCAATTCTTGCACCTTTTCACATTCAACACAACTTACTATTTTTAGCAGGTTTTTGGGTCCTCCACTCCAAGATTCGTTTTGGTGCCTTAATGATCTAGTTGGATATTGGTGGCCACCCACCTATTCCATTTGAACCCCCACCATCAGTTCTTTCATTTTTTAAGTTGCAGCACAACTTACTATTTTTAGCAGTTTTTCAGGTCCTCAACTTCCGAAGCCATTTTGAGGCCCTAAACGATGTTTTTCATCATTCCTCTGGCAAATATGATTCCATTCTAGAATCGATGTTTGTGGAAATAGTTTTTTTCCTCAAATATATCTTTTTAACAATATATCATACGTGTCAAACGAAGATCATATGCCGAAGTTACGTCCTCGGGAAGTTGAAACACCAATTTACCCAAATGGGACCCATAGTTTTGGTGCTTCATCTCCTAGGGTTAGGCTTTTGGAAGTTTAGTGTTCTCCATTGTTTCTCAATAATAAATATGCCCTTGAACCTAATTGTAACACAGTTCAGACGTCTTTAACCACCACATAACTTCTCAGAGATTCGCTACCATCATCCTCGCTATTTTATTTCCATTATGTCTGTAAGCATATTTCTGTTATTTGATAGTAATGAAATAAAGCATTATTTCCATTGCATCTCTATTTTTATGGTTATTTCTGTATTTTGTTTTGTTCCTGCATAAATCCGGATCACACCTCCACATTCAACGACTAGGAATGTGCAACATGGAGCATTGTTATGTGATTTGATCTTGACATAGTGCATTTAACCATTTGAAAAATCGCACCTGGTACAACGGGAATATCATCGGTGTAGGGAAAATTTGTCGTCCCATGTGACGGAAAAAGGTAGAAAATGTAGGAAAGATAACAAGGAAGTGTGAATTGTAGGACAGTTAGCATAAAACCTCATTGGAGCATAATTCATTTATTTTTTGACCTTTTTTGGATCAAAAAGAGCCCACCTTGGGGTTTTTTATTGTTCTAGAGCCGTTCGCGACATTGTTTTAACATTCTGAGCACTATAACTTGATGTAAACACACTCTTTTGAGCATAATGAAAGAGAGCTAGCTATCAGAATTTGGACCAAGAGATCTAGCCCAAGGGGGCTGACCTCCATCATTTGTTGTTTTGTGTATACTTTAATGGTATTGACATATTCTTTATTTTATAAAAAACTAAGTCTTAAATCATGTTAATGCTTTAATTAAATTGACATAATTGGTTAAAAACCCTAATATTTTCATTTGCAAATTTTATCATAAATCCTCAAGCTTTCATATACAGATTACCTAAGAGGTAACCCAAAAATCTAGGCCTCTTATCCCTGGTTCACACATAAATTTTATCCTCTTTGAGCCATAGCCGCAGGCATAATAGTGCATACCTAGATCTAGGAGGCTATATCCTTAGGTATAACACTGCATGCCTATGGACAGGGCCCCAAAAACTCATTTTTGTTCCTGCATCTCCGCAATTTGAGACACCTTTTTAGGCCTATAACCTAGTGCTTTTCCCAGAACTTCGTGAAATGTTTAGAGATTATAAATTACCATAGGAAAATGATATGAAAGAAATTAAATCATTAAAAACTCATATGGACCCCTCCTAG
Organism: Pinus albicaulis; assembly: GCA_034641835.2. Classification (NCBI taxonomy): domain Eukaryota; kingdom Viridiplantae; phylum Streptophyta; class Pinopsida; order Pinales; family Pinaceae; genus Pinus; species Pinus albicaulis. The sequence goes on along the minus strand of CM076569.1, from coordinate 760,279,569 downwards.
CCATGAGAGGCATTTTCTCAAACATGTCAAAAACATGAAAGCTACAGGTATAAACAACATAACAGAGAAAACGGGTCTCATAATTATATCAGAATTGCTAAGAATAATTGCTCCCATACATCATTAGCTACCATACAATCTATTTTACCATAGATACTTTATGCATTCATTGACAAGAAAGAGCATGGAGAGAGCCACACATCATCACTGATAAAATACATGCTTATAACGACCATAATAACAACAGAAATATAGTGGATCGAACAACAATATAATCCACATAATAACCAATAAATTTATACATCAAATACCAAAGGAGTCAAATTCTCATTTACGGATATAAAAGCCAATCGGAGATGGGACCTCCACGTTCCAACTGACCATAGATTAGCTGAGCCAAATCTCTCTTCATTCAATCACTCTCATGTCATATTTTAAGAATGAATGTGGGACTCATAACCAACCAAAAGGAACCAAATAAGAATGAATGTTAGAAAGGTTCTCCACCTACACTGTCAATAATTGGAGTCCCTCCTAGTCTCTCAGGATTTACCGTAATCAAAAGTTTGAATCATGGATCACTAGACCCTAAACTGAGACATATTATCCAGGATTTACCGTACATCCCATCCCAAGACTACTAGGCCCAACGAAGAGAAGTCCATCTCTTTGTTTTACCATATATCCCGTCATTCACCGTTAAGGATTCCTAGGCCCACCAAGGCACACAATATGGTTACCTAAACCCACAATCTGGCTGAGGGGTTACTAGGCCAGTGGATTTACTGTGATCCACAATCCAGTTTAGGGACCACTAGGCCATGTGTTTTTCATTTCGGATATCCACCCATCCATCCGACAATCCAATTCAACCGAAGTATGAGGACCTATCTCATCAAGGTTATCCATAAATGGGAAGGGTAGGATGATAACACTATCACACATAAAAAAACCCATTGTAAGAAAGAAGATAACCATATGCAATACCATGCATTCTAGATATAGCAAGGAAATCACACATGCAAATCTATACCTGCAAATAATCCTGTTGTAGTTTATTTTTTTGCTTTTCCTTGCTTTCTTTGCCTTTCTTTCTCCAATTCCAAAGTGATCCATGAAAACTCCAAGTATCTAAGAGTGAGAGAGAGAGAGATAATAATGAGAGAGCTCCAAAAATTCACTGATCAAAACTTACCACTTGATCTTCATAAGCCGTTTTATTAATGAGGCCTCTATTTTCTTCATTTTCCATTATTTTTCTTCATTTTCGTCTGCACATGCAACCTGTGACCTTTCATATCACTTTTCTCCTAATTTCCATTATTTTCACAAATAAAATTCCAATTATTGTCTCCTACCTTTCCAAATCCTTTTCCATTTCCTTTGACAATTTCCTTTAACCATAATAACAAAAATGAACACCCACTAGGATGTTTTTTTCCCAACATTCAACTTGGAATATGTGTCCCATCAACCGTGGTTATTATTTTTAACTTTCATTACATGGAATTTTCACCAAGGTTTTTATAGAACCTCCATCCCCTTGGGGGAACACCATTATCGGTGTTCAATGACACCTAAAAATGAGCAAACATTTGAAAATATAATATACTACCTATGGAGTTTTATAACACAGCTCGTTGCAGTATTTACAATGAATAACCTACTCAAATGAAAAAATAATCATGAAAATTGTTGGGTTTGTATTTATCATGGCTAAATGAATAAAAAAGTACACATAAATTATCAATCCAAGGAGATCTTTTATTTCAATGACATATGCACTGTCTGTGCCAATACATCAAACCAGAAGAAAATCCAAATAAAGGAAATTGTTGCTGAAGTAAATGATGGAAAGAAATTACTCATGCATAAATAAAATGATCTAAAATACTTTTATCACACCTCAATTAATCTCTCCTAGTGCACCACACAATAATTACCCAGCAGGTATCTCTAATCTTCACATGTGTAATAGCATATAAAATATTGGAATTGAAGCAGATCTATTCACAGCTAATAACATCAGCAACAACACTTCCACTGATATACAAAGAAATAGATATATATATATATATACATAGCTACATTAACTACTACAATGCTTGCTAAAGAGGAGGGCCCCTCCTCCCTAGTAGGGCGCAGGAAGAAAAAGAACTTAACGGAAACTAAATCAGATGATGCATGTAAAAAAAACAATAAGATAACTTGTTTTGATATGATCAAAATTACGGAGCCAAAGTAATGATGTTCTCCGCTAACCTTTCAACCTCAACGATTGAGAATTATATAGTGGTTACATCTAAGAAAAATTAGGGATGGATTAGTCATGAGAATCTTGTAATTCTCATGCTAAACAAAATAGAATACATATAGTTACAACCACTTCTTAATAAAAAGTCTGACTAGAAAATTATAGATTACAATAAAAACCGCCTAGAGGCTATTATCCAAAAATACAATACGTAATAAATTCTATAGCTATTGTGATAAGTCACAATTGTAGCATAACAACTAGAGGACACGTCAACATCAGAAGTTGACAAGATCCAGTCAGTGGTACAATTGTAACATCAATTTGTTAACGGGTTTGTAACAACTCATTGTAACAACACACCTTTAACTGCTCCTGTACACCTCATGCTCGAGATATTTTGTGCTACAAGTAGCATCTAGAAAGACAACAAAATATTTTATATCTTCTCCAAAAATTCATCCTTAGCTAGTGATAAAAAGACACGATACATCATAATAATTGGTGAAATGGAAAGGTAATGAAAATAAGGTGAAACAACACAAGTTAAGATAGAACGGTAGGAAAAAGAGACAGAGATAGTCCCAATGGTTATAGTCATGAGGTAAAATAGGGGAGACAAATGCAAGAAATGAGTGCAAAACTTGCACCCAACATCTCCCCCCAACTGAAGCACTTTCATGTCCTCATGCAAAATCTCACCTCTCATGGGAATATCTCTAGTGCAGGTCAGTGAGGTCATAAGCATTGACAATATATTCATCTGCATACCTGTACCCTTGATTAGCAATCAACTGTTGTATCTAGGCCTCTGAATCACACTTGTTCAATTCATATTACTTTGATAATCCTCAATCGCTAGCCAGATCAAAGGGAACTTGAACCTTAACCCAAGCCAGGAAGCACCAAGGGTTTGTACTATCTATGCATATTCTGGTAGATGCGCAACAACCACCACATAATTCTGGAATGAAAATGGATCCCCCTTCAACAACTCAACATTGTTGGCTTCCATGCATTTCAAGAACCCAATCAAGGCTTGACTCTTCATTGCTTAGAACTAATTGAGACAGAAGTTCACAATCCTTCTGTAAGTGGCAGCAAGTTCCCTTATCCCAAGAGTACTCAAAATTCTTCTAAATTCCCGCCTTAACTCGGCAGCCCATCCTGGTTCTACTTGGATGCATAATGCCATCTTCTCTTCATTAGCATCCATAGATTTGGTGGAAAAATGCCACTCAATCTAATTCTTCATGAAAGACACAAAAGCTTGCAACTATAGATCCCCCATATAGGATAATATCGTCACCACCATTTTCATACTCACGTGCTCGCAAATGATATCATTTAAGAATAACTCACACAGTAGGCTTTTCTCGTCAAAATCAGAGTCATGAAAGAAATTTAAGAATGTGTGTGTGGAAGAACATAGATGTGGCCTGTCCTCCATAAAAGCTTTCATATGGAACCAAAAGTAGCATTCCCATAGAAAAATGGGGTAGGATGGGGAAGGTCGCCTGCACCCCAGCATATTGAGGGCAAGGTCATGAATTTTTTGCTTATCCATGGTAAGATCCTGAACCTGCTGTTGTAACAGTAGAAATTGTTCCTCCTACCTCTTCATATCTTCCTTCCTCTTATAATTCTCCCATACTTTCTACAACTCTTCTTTCATCCAATTTTCATGTCGGGCATCTATTTCAATATGATGTTCTTTTATCAAAATCATACCCTTCGAAAGGGAGATTTCTTCTTGTTTCCACTTCTATAATTCAGAAATTAACAATATTTTCTCAAAACTCCATCCCGAGACAGGACCTGACGTTCTTCTGAATTAAATATCAACATCAATAATGGGTGTAATAGACTTTGTTCAATGGGTCTACTCCACCTCTACTGTTGGTTCTTGTGTAACAAAAACTTCATCAGTGGCTGTTGAAAATGCAGCAAGATGATGGAGCTTGGTGAAATGAAGTCGCCTTCACCAAGTGGGCCCGCAGGAAAATTTTGTCGCAAAGTCTATTTTTAGACATATGGATCATGGACCGAGAGCTGCAGTATGCTAATCTTGGATGATTGGTCGAGTTGGTAAGAACAGATGGACCTCTATTTTTAGCATTTAGGTCGAATTATATTTTTAGACTGGTGGGCTAAAAATAGAACAGTCGAATATTATTTACCCTTAATAATATTCGGACTCTAAACTTCAGTTTACTCTCTTGGAGCACTTCAGTTTGACCCCCGGATGTGGGGCATGCAGCTGCCAGAAGGAAATACACTTTTCCTATGGGTTAGTTGAGCTAATGCATGGTTGACTTCAGTTAGAGCTCAAGTGGCGGAGTTCGGTGGAGTTGATGCGACAGTTAATGGAGGTGGTGTTCTGATTAACTAGTTGTATTTAGTTTAACTAGCTAATACACTAGAGATGAGTTGTGTGAATTAAATATTATTTAATTCACAAATTATTAACTCATTATTCAACTAAAGAACACATCAGTTTAACTCAGTGCATGGACAGTTCAGTGGCGACAAGTGAAAGAGGTAGATGAAAGGGTTGAGTTAGCTATCAGCTGTGCATGAGATTTGCACCACACTTGGAGGCAATTGCCCATGATGATTGCGCTATCAATCCAAGGAGATTCGAACCTTGGATCTCTCATTAGACCAGCCTTGATTGCGCAATAGAGGCAGGCAAATAGTGGTTGAGTTTTGAACCTGTGACTTGTTCAAAACCAAGCTAGTTTGTGTGTAGCTTTGTGAGATAGTACTGCGTACTTGTGAGGAGTTTGTACTATGTATTGCTGCATGTTCTCTCCATCTAATATAACAGAATAGCTGAGGGGTTTTCAGCTATAAGCTTTCCCCATACATACTGTGTTAATGTGTGTGATGATTTGATGTGCGATCGCTTCTATTCTTTCCGCATGTGACAATTAATTGTAGAAGAGGTTATGTGTTATGCATGCAATTTGAAATTGATGTGTAATCATGTTAATATCCATTGAATAAGTGATTTATTAAGCTAATTTCTACATGGTATCAGAGCAATATTAATTTTCGAGATCTATTACGGTGATTGCAAACTTATTTCCTCGGACAGAGTCTGCATACGGGCCAGGTAGCCTCCGGATTCATCTTTCTTCGGAAAGTGAAAGGTCTGGTAAATGCCCCTTGCATTCAATCTCTGATTTGGAAATAATTTGTTCTCAAGTGTAGATCGGAAGCGATTGAGTTATCAGCTGGTGGTGAAATTCGAATTTTCAGATTTGTGTTCTTGGTGCCGCGGCGAAAATGTCTTTCAACGGTTTGCGACTCGAATATGCCTTGGAAGGAAGTTCGAATTATGTTGCATGGAAGGACCGCATGGAGGCTGTATTAGATGATAATGGGCTGTTGGAATTCGTGGAGAAAGAGATTCCAAAGCCTGTTTCTTCTGATGCTGCTGTTGTCGAAGCATGGCAAAAGAAACAAGCGAAGTGTCGAAGGATCCTGTTGGAGGGCGTCAAGGATCATATTGTATCCACCCTGCATGGAAAGGCTTCTCCATATTTAATGTGGAAAGCTTTGACTGATCTATACCAAAGCAAGAGCGACCAAAGGAAGCTGGCGCTCAAAGATAAGCTCAGAAACATCAGGATGGAGAAAGGCGACAACATCACAAAATACCTCACGAAGTTCACTCAATGCAGAGATGAGTTGGGAAGTGTGGGTGTGACTGTCGAGGATGAGGACTTGGTTGATCTGGCACTCCTTGGTCTTCCGAAGAATTGGCATTCCTATCAGGATAGTGTCAATGGTCAGGAGAATTTGCCTGGGTGGGAGCGACTGTGGTCGGATCTCATGCAAGAGGAGATCAAGAGGACGACCAGGGACGGATCTTCATCAAAGGGAGCTGATGAAGAAAATTGCACTTTGGCTGCCAAAGCAAAGAAGGGGAAGGGTAAGAAACCTCCTCATTCTGGTGCAAAGGGAAAGAAGCAAGACATGGTGAAGGTGAAGTTTTTTCACTGCCATGATCACGGACATTATGCTACCAATTGTCCGAAGAAGAAGAAAAACAAGCAAGCGGGAAGATCTACAGATGGAGAAGCTTTGGATTTGCAGTTCGAGCTTGAATTTTCACTGATTGCATGCTTGGTTTCAAGTGTGATGGGATCGGTGTGGTTCTTGGACAGCGGTGCGTCATTTCATATGACGGGAGATCGGGATTTGTTCTTAGATCTGGAGGACAAAGATCTTGGTGTGCACATCGAGATGGGCGATGATGGTAGATACAGTGCGACTGGTATCGGTACCATATCCTTTCAGAGGGAGTCGGTAAACCCTTCGTGTTGAAGGATGTCATGCATGTGCCTGGATTCAAGAAGAACTTGATCTCTGTGGCGATGTTGGAGGATAAGGGGTATGATGTGGTCTTCAGCGAAGGGAAGGCTTTCCTGCGCAGTAAGGCTATAGGAGAGACCCAGAAGATAGGGGTTCGGACCAATAACCTTTATCAGTTGCAAGTAGATGACTGCGCAGCTATGGCATGCAAAGCGGGAGAAGTGGTGAGCCGGGATGATGAGGGCGAACTGTGGCACCGGAGATTGGGCCACCTTCACCATGGAGCTTTGAAGATCATGCAGCAGATTTCTACTGGGATTTCTAAGGACACCCTTGCGCAGTCAGATCAGTGCAAGGGGTGTACTTTAGGAAGGTTTGTGAAATCCACCTTTCACGAGAAGGATAGTCGTGCCACGACAATCCTTGAGAGAGTTTACATAGACGTGTGTGGTCCTTTCTTAGTTTCTTCGACAGCAAAGCACAAGTATTACGTGATCTTTGTTGATGATTTCTCTCGAAAGTGCTGGATCTTCTTCATGCAGAAGAAGAGCGATACATTCGCGAAGTTCTGTGAGTTTAAAGCACTGGTCGAGAAGGAGTCGGGGAAGAAGGTGATTTCTCTAAGGAGCGACAATGGTGGTGAATTCATCTCGGCTGAATTCAAGGAGTTCTGCAGCGCAGAAGGGATTCGGAGAGAGCTCATCGCACCCCATAACCCATAGCAGAATGGGGTGGCTGAGCGGAAGAACAGAACGATCGTGGGTGCTGCACGGGCGATGTTTCATGACCAGGGCCTACCCCTTCACTTGTGGGCTGAGGCATGCAATACAGCAGTGTATGTGCAGAACCGTTGTCCTCACAAGGTTCTTGGCATGAGTACACCGGAGGAGGCTTATTCTGGCAAGAGGCCTGATATTTCCCATTTGCAGATTTTTGGTTCTCCTGTCTACATGCATGTGACGAAGGATGCAAGGAAGAAGCTGGATCCAACCGCCGAGGTTGGAATATTTGTGGGGTACACTGATACACCCCACAACTATCAAGTGTATGTGCCAGACAGTCGCAAGATTGTTGTGCGACGGGATATAAAATTTCAGGACGAGAAAGCTATGCAGTGTTTGCTTGAGAGGGAGCCACACTTGCATGCAGAGGAGGAGCTGTTAGCTCCCAAGGATGAGTCTCCGGATGTGGATCAGCCAAAAGAGGAGGTTAATGGAGTGGAAGAAACCACTCATGCAGCACCAACCATCAGAGGGCCCAAGCGCACTACAGAAGCTGAGCGACTGGCTCAAGATGTAGAGAAGGTTGTAGGACCACCTACAGCACAGCGCAGACAGAGACAGTCACCGGATCAGTACACTGGATACATGGCTCTTGTGAGTCAATGTGTCATGACGGAGCCATCCTCTTTCGAGGAAGCTGTGGAGGAACCCGCATGGGTAGATGCCATGATCGAAGAATATGATTCGATCGTCAGAAACAGTGCATGGGAGATTGTCCCAAGACCGGAGGGGAAATCAGTGGTGGGTTCGCGATGGATCTACAAAGTGAAGCAGGCGGCTGACGGGAGTGTGGAGAAGTACAAGGCGAGATTTGTCGCCCGTGGCTTCTCACAGATCAAGGGGATCGATTATGAGGAGACCTTTGCACCTGTCGCAAGGTACTCTTCCATACGGACGATCCTTGCTCTCTCAGCGCAGATGGGGTGGCACATTCATCAGATGGATGTGAAGACTGCGTTCCTCAATGGAGTTATTGAGGAGGAGGTGTACATAGAGCACCCTGAAGGTTTTGAGATCTTCAGCAGTGAGTCGCATGTGTGCCGACTCAAGAGAGCACTGTACGGGCTGAAGCAAGCACCTCGTGCTTGGTACACTCGGATAGACAGCTACTTCACCGGGCTTAGATTCTCCAAGAGTGAGGCGGATCCAAACCTGTACCAGATTGTGGTGGAGGGGAAGCTGTTGATCATCGTACTGTATGTAGATGATCTGATTTTGACTGGCGATGAGCAGTTGATACTTTCATGCAAGGAGGATGTTGCACGAGAGTTTGAGATGAAGGACTTGGGCATCCTTCATTATTTCCTGGGATTGGAGATTTGGCAGCGCAGCGGAGGACTGTTTGTTTCTCAGGGCAAGTATGCCCGGGAGATTCTGGAGAGATTCAACATGCAAGGCTGCAAGCCTATTGACACTCCTCTTCCCGGTGGTTGGAGGAAGGAGGATGCTACTTCAACAGAGGTAGTGGATGCCACTGTCTATTGACAGTTGGTGGGGTCGCTTATGTATCTGGTCAATACACGACCCGATATATGCTATGCAGTTAACCAGCTTTCGCAAGCTATGGTTAAGCCTACCAAGCTCTTTTGGAAGGCAGGCAAGCATGTATTGCGTTATATCAGAGGCACATCGGGATATGGTCTATGGTACAGACAGGAGGATGGAGCGAAGCTTTCTGGCTTCACTGATGCAGATTGGGCAGGGAGCCCAACGGACCGGAAGAGCACTTCAGGAGGGGTTTTCAGCATTGGGTCGACAACAGTTTCCTGGTACAACAGGAAGCAGAGATCCGTGGCACTCAGTTCAACAGAGGCCGAGTACATGGCAGCTAGCTTGGCTGCATGCGAGGCTATTTGGATGAGGAAGATCCTCGCAGGATTGTTCAGGTTGCATTTGGAGCCTACAGTGATCTACTGTGATAACCAGAGCTGCACCAAGCTCTCGGCTAATCCAGTATTTCATGATAGGTCCAAACATATCGACATCAGGTACCATCATATCAGAGATTGTGTTCAGCGGAGAATCATGATGCTTTCATATGTTCCCACGGAGGATCAGGATGCCGACATCCTGACGAAGGCACTCACCAGGAGCAAGTTCGAATTCCACAGAGGCAAGATAGGGGTTGCAGATAATCCATATCTTGCTGAGAGGGAGTGTTGAAAATGCAGCAAGATGATGGAGCTTAGTGAAATGAAGTCGCCTTCACTAAGTGGGCCCGCAGGCAAATTTTTGCGCAAAGTCTATTTTTAGACTATGTCTATTTTTAGACATATGGAGCATGGTCCAGGGGTTGCAGTATGTTATTCTTGGAGTATTGGTCATGTTGGTAAAAATAGATGGACCTCTATTTTTAGCATTTAGGTCGAAGTCTATTTTTAGACTGCCGGGCTAAAAATAGAACAGTCAAATATTATTTACCCTTAATAATATTTGGACTCTAAACTTCAGTTTACTCTCTTGGAGCACTTCAGTTTGACCCCCGGAGGTGGGGCATGCAGCTGCCAGAAGGATTTACGCTTTTCCTATGGGTTAGTTGAGCTAAATCATGGTTGACTTCAGTTAGAGCTCAAGTGGCAGAGTTTGGTGGAGTTGATGCGACAGTTAATGGAGATGGTGTTCTGGTTAACTAGTTGAACTAGTTGTATTTAGTTTAACTAGCTAATACACTAGAGATGAGTTGTGTGAATTAAATATTATTTAATTCACTAATTATTAACTCATTATTCAACTAAAGAACACATCAGTTTAACTCAGTGCATGGACAGTTCAGTGGCGACAAGTGAAAGAGGTAGATGAAAGGGTTGAGTTAGCTATCAGTTGTGCATGAGATTTGCACCACACTTGGAGGCAATTGCCCATGATGATTGCGCTGTCAAGCCAAGGAGATTCGAACCTTGGATCTCTCATTAGACCAGCCTTGATTGCGCAATAGAGGCAGGGAAATTAGTGGGTGTGTTTTGAACCTGTGACTTGTTCAAAAACCAAGCTAGTTTTTGTGTAGCTTTGTGAGATAGTACTGAGTACTTGTGAGGAGTATTGTGCTATGTATTTGCTGCATGTTCTCTCCATCTAATATACAGAATAGCTGAGGGGTTTTCAGCTATAAGCTTTCCCCATACATACTGTGTTAATGTGTGTGATGATTTGATGTGTGATCGCTTCTATTCTTTCCGCATGTGACAATTAATTGTAGAAGAGGTTATGTGTTATGAATGCAATTCGAAATTGATGTGTAATCGGGTTAATCTCCATTGAATAATTGATTTATTCAGCTAATTTCTACAGTGGGTTCTTGTGTATCAACCCCTTTGTTTTTTCCTAGATTAGTCTCTATGCCCATTTCTATTTCTTCTGTAACAGCAGTGGCCTCCACAAGTTCTTGTGTATTGGCCTCTAGGTCAATTACTATAGGAGGATCTTCTTTAACTATTGGTTCTTGTGTAAAAGTAGTATGCTTAGCAGGTTCTTGTGTAATAGCCTCCTGAATTTCCATTTCTATTTCCATCGGGTTGGTTTTTTCCCCACAGACCTTATACCCTGCTGCTGATAATTATTGAAAACATGTCGTGAATACAGTTACAAATATTTCCTTCCCCTCAGATAATATTTGTTTCAATTCTTCATTTTCCTTTCTTATATTTTCAAGTTCTAAAAGCAGGACATGAGTTTTGTCCTTACTTGATGAGGAGGGTTATCTTTCATCTTTTGATACTTATACTTTTGTCTTCTTTCTGCTTGTGGGCGAAGGTTCTTTGGGAAAATTAACTTTCACCCCCCTTTTTTACTATCTATCCCTAATTGGTTCCTTAGTGGGTTCCTTCCCAATTCTGACCTTGGCAGGCCGAGTATGGGTTTCAGCTTTTGCCTAACTTCCTCCAAAAGTGACGACCTATTTTCCCTCACTTATCCTCGCCTTCTTTCGCTTGAATTCTTCCCAACTCCTTCCCTTCTGGCTTAGGTCATCGAGCATGATCAATTTTATAAGTTCATGATTGGTCATGCATGGTTCTGGATGTGTTTTTATCTTCACTTTCGCCGCCATATGCTTAATGTTCCCCAATAAGTATAATGGAAGGTTAATATTATGCTGGTGCTGAAGGTGATTGAGTAGAGGGGAGCGATAATTAAACACAATTATGGATATTCCCTCACAAGTGATGTACTTGATTAAACCTAAGGTGACATCTGCCAATGGCAGAGGGAGTGATAACCTGTCAATTCCTCTCCCTATCTTCTCCAACTTTTCTTCTCCTTCAAGGAAGTCTTCTTTCAAAGGGGGTTTATTGATTTTTCTAATAAACAAAATTTATACCTCTAATGGAAATGTAGTTACTTGGGTGATTACTTCTTCAATAACCTCAATTTTCAGGCCCCTGACTTAGGATTGATTTTTATTTAAAATCTGAGTGAATTCGATTGCAACCGTCTCATCCAAGCCTTCCAGCTTCTAGAAATGCTCAATCCATATGGCATCTCTGAATACCTGGTAGGCTTCTGGATAGTTCTGCAAGGGGTCCATGGAATCTGGCTTGTGTTGTATTGCTACTCCACCCATCTTGCTATTGTTTTTGAATTCTCTCCTTACTGCCCAACCCACAGTAATGTCAGTGCTTTTTTTACTTCCTCTCGACTCCTTACTCTGCTTATCCCAGATGATGAGTTTGTGGCATGAGGATACAAGGCTTTAGTTGAGGAGAGTGATGGGAGGTGACATGATTTTTGGATTACCAGATCGTACCTCACACAACTCTTCATAAATTTCCCATTATGGAAAGTAATGGGTTCTATGTACACACGCTCTTTTCGGCCGAATTTAGTCATTATTGGTGATTGTACTATTAATTGGATGCATGTAGGGTCAATAAAGGTTTATGACTATAGATGTTTTCAATGATTACAAGATATAACCCCCCTACTTTAATGGTGATGATCACCCATGACCGTCATGGGAATATCATTACTTTTTCCATTAATCATCAAATCATAAATGATGACATTACCTTTTGAATGACATACATGAAGCGACGTGGAGGAGGATTTTGAATTGATGGAATACTGCTTGTAGTGATCGTGGCGGTCACACTTGGCTGGCACAATTGTTTCTATCATGCGACGAAACATGAGAAACAGTGTTCGTGACTGTTGGTTGTTACATGTGTAACAGCCAAGACAACCTTCATATTATTCTTCAGAAAGCATGATTATTAGGAGAAATAGGTATATAAATAAAATCAAATGATAACATCATCTTGTAAAATGTATGAGGAAGGAGGGATGATGTTTTAGGGAGGGAAAAACTGGGTGTAATAATCGCCATAGGAGTGGTTTTAAGCTCTTACAAATTATCTGACTACGCCCTGGAAAGAGGTTTTCACAGTCATATTTGTTATTTTTTTATTATTATTATTATTATTTATGTTGTTTTTTTTTAATCATGTTTAATAGCTGCCACAAAAGTGGTTTTCAGTTGCTGCACTTGTTGGAAGTTCAAATATCAGGCTGCATAGGGCGATCTTCCACTAGTGTTGTAACATGAATATTAGAGTCCACGACAATGTTAACAAATGATTCCTTCAAAGAAGGTTCATGATATAACCCTAGATGGTGCCCATTAACTAGTAATAGTGTCTTAGCACTGTCGATGGTGACCAATTGTACAGTCCCATTATCAAAGACCATGTCTACCTCGTAAGGACCTAGCCATCTGGTGCAGAGATTGCCTTTGAAATCCTTGAAACTTGAATCATACAAGAGAGCCTGATCTCCATTCTGGAACTTCTTATTCTTAATAACCCCACCATTCCATATAGCTCTCTGCTGTTGAATGATCTCTGTCTGCTGAATAGTAGCTAGCCATTTCTCTTCCAACTCATTGAGCTAGTTCAATCTTTGTTTTTGTGTTGTGCTTGAGTCCAGATTGACCTAAAATGTTGTTCTTAATGTCTTTATCTCGAAATCTATGGGGAATAAAGGATTCTTACCACCAATTCATATGGTGATAAGCCTGTAGTATTCCTCCATGTTTATTTGTAAGCCCACAAAACTTCTGGAATTTTCTTGGCCCAATTTCTTCACTAGCTGGCTACTATCTTTGTTAAGATTCCTTCAATGACTTTGTGGTTGCTTTCTACTTGACCATTTTCTTATGGGTGATTAGGTGAAGTGATCCTGTGATGAATTCCATACTTCTCAACCATCTTCTTGATCAAGTGAGATGTGAACTGAGGCCCTCCATATGTCACTATCTCCCTAGGTATCTTGAAGACAACAAAGATATCTTCAAACATGAAGTTTGAAATAGCCTGCTCTGTAGCTCTAATTAGTGCCTTTTCTTCAAACCATTTTGTGACATAGTCAATGTAGACCAATATGTATGATTTTTGCTGTGATGAAGGATCAATTCACCATACAAAGTCTAGGGCATATTTCTCAAATGGTTCTATCACTATCTGAGGCTGTAACGACATCTCATATGATTTCAGAGGTTGTCCCATCCTTTGGCAGCTATCACATCCCTTCACAAACTTCTTGGCATCCTAGAATATGGTTGGCCAGTAGTAACCTATTGAGAGTACTTCATATCACATCCTTTTGTTAGTTAAGTTCCCTCCATAGGGTTCCTCATGACAAGCTTTCAAGATCTCAAATACCTCATCTTCTGTAACACATCGCCGAATATGAAACTATGGCCTAGTGTGATAGAGATTTTTGTCTATCCAAGAGTAGGTAGAACTTTGTTATATAATCTTCCTCTTTTCTTTGGAAGATAACTAGTTTGGAAATTTTCCTGCAGCAAGATAATTGGCTATATCTGCATACCATGGTGAGTGAGTAGAGATGGAAAAAAGATATTCATCTAGAAAAGAATCCTTAGTGGGAGTGTAGTTATCACTTATGGTTAATCTAGAAATAAAATCATAAACTACATTATCCTTTCTAGGTTTATCTAAAATAGTGATATCAAATTCTTGTGACAACAATAACCATCGTGTAACTCTACCATTAGTAATAGTTTTTTTCATTAAAAATCGAATTGCAGCATGGTCAGTGTGTACAAATACTTGATACCTGGTGATGTAGTGCCAAAATTTTTTGATAGCATGCACTACTGCTAGGAATTCCTTCTCAGTCACTCTGTAGTTGAGTTCTACTGAGGTTAAATTCCTGCTAATGTGATAAATGGCATAAGGTTTCTTCTCCTCTAGTTGCCCCAAAACAACATCCACAGTTATGTCAGATGCATCCATAGTGATATGGAATGGAAATCTTCAGTTTGGTCGTCATAGAATAGGTGTTGTTGTTACACAATTATTTAACTTCATAAATGCTTTCTCAAACTTTCCTATACACACAAATTCCTCATCTTTCATGAGCAAAGAAGACATAGGAGATACAATATTTGAAAATCTCTCTATAAATCTCCTGTAGTACCCTGCATGTCCCAAAAAACTACATACCTCTTTTGGAGTATTAGGAGTTTGTATTTTCGAGATTACCTTAATTTTTACAGGATCTACCTTGATTCCATCTACCAAAATGAAATGTCCCAACACAATTCCCTCGGCCATCATCATGTGGCATTTATTTGTTCTTAGAGCAACATTAGTCTGTTCACAATGGTCCAACACCTTTTCCAAATTAACTAATGTAGTCTCAGAGGCTTCCCCATAGGGTGTAAAATCATCCATAAATATTTCAAGACAGTCATTCAAGAGATTAGAAAAATACCCAATATTTCCCTCTGAAAAGTTGTTAGGGCATTACAGAGGCCAAAAGGAAGGACTCTGTATGCAAAAGTACCACACTGGAAAGTGAAGGTTGCATTTTCTTGGTATTCCGAGGCAATTTGCATTTTATTATAGCCACTGAAACCATCAAGGAATGAAAAAATTTTTTTCCTAGAGAGAGTATCCAGGACCTGGTCAATGAATGGTAAAGGGAAATGATCCTTTTGAGTGGCCTCGTTAAGCTCTCTATAGTCTACACAGACTCTCCACTTGTTGTTCTTTTTCAGAACTATGACAAGTGAAGACATCCACTGGATATCATAAATTGTGTAGATGAAATTAGCATTAATAATTTTCTGCAACTCTTCTTTCACTATCTCCTTAAGTGCGAGGTTCATTCGGCGTTGTAGTTGTCTAACTAGTTTTCAATCTTCTTTAAGATAAATGCGGTGAGTGCATAGGCCATGATGGATTCCTTTAATATCAGTATAATCCCACGCAAATTGATTTTTATATTTCTGTAACAAATGTATTTGAAATTTGTTTTGTTCAGTGGCTAGGTTAGGATTAATGTTTAAACATTTTCCAGGTTCAATTTCAACGCGAGTGTTGGTAGTATGTGGAGTAGTTTTAAAATGTTCAATGATTAAATTATCTACATCATTTTCTTCCCCCAGACCTCTAATGAAGGAAATAGAGAGTGAATTTCTAATAAAACCATTAATGATATCATCCTTTGTTTCATCCTTAAAGCATTATGCTTTCCCAAGTCGGAGGAGAGGTAGGGAAAGATCAGATTCAGGTTAAAATTCTTCCCACTAGGGACTTCCCAAATCCATGCGAGGTTTTTCTGGGGGGTAGAGGTTCAGGTTCTGAGTGGCCAGCCCATATGAGATCACCATAGATATGGACCTACACCTGATATATGTGTTTGTAGTGGCTAGCCACGGTCTTCCCAAGATTAAAGGATGACCACCCAGGTTTGATTTCGTTTGTAAAATGAGAAAATCAGTCAGATAATTCAAATAAGTCATAGTGATAACCACATCTTCTATCATTCCCTCGAGCTTGACATGGGACCTATCTACTAATTCAATAATTGTGGGTGTAGGTCTAAGTCCATGAAGTCCTAGGGAGATAAAGAGATATTTAGTCATGACATTGATGGCTTCCCCTAAATCATTCAAAGTGTTGGTTATGGCTTCCCAACAGATTCAAATGCTCCATACAATCATTTATTATACCTCTTAAGAATATTGGCTTCAAAATTTATGGGGCCAAGTTACTGAACTTAGACCTTTGTAAATTGTAATGGAATCGCTTCATATATTATTTCAAGCTCTCCTCCTCCTTATGTGAAATTCTGAAGATCTCCTCCTTCAAATCCCTAGTTTGATAGTAATCCCGATACTCAAAGAGAAAGGCCTCCCTCATGTCATTTTAGGTTCGAATTGTTTCAGCGCCCAGTCCCATGAACCATCTTAATGCTGCTACTTTCAGAGTAGAAGGAAACAATTTCAACTTCTGGGCGTCTGAATTGTAGTCATATCCTCTACACAACACGTCGAATTCAAACAAAAAAGTATCAAGATCTTCAACAACCATCCCTTGAAAGGATGGTAGGGATGAAAAATTGATGCAGGAGCATCAAGGGCAATTTTCATTTTTTATTATGTAATAAAAGGGGGGTGTGACATTTTAATTATTTTATTAATTAATTTGTTATTTTTAAATAAAATAGGAGATAATTTAGAAAAGTGAGGATTTTGTAAATATTCTTTTATTTATTAAAAGGATATGAGAGAAAATATAATTAAGTAGCAAAATTAAGGAGTAGGAATGCTATGTATGGGACTTTGTTGAGTCCACACCTAAAATATATTTAAAACAGATTTAGTTGAGGATGAGGTGGAGAGATTTTTGGAGTGAATTAAATTCATTATTTATGTATAAATATGAGTGGTTTTTGTGAGGAAAAGACACTTGAATAGTTGAAGAGCTAAGGGGAGTGAGTGAGGAGTGTTTTAAAGGGAAAAGAGACAAGAGGCCGCCCAATGTAATATCTAGCCACAGAATTTTATTATAGTTAAGGAAGTTTGATTTGTATGGCTCTTTTTCGCTTTCATGTTTAATGAATTTAGATGTTTTCCATGATTTTATTATAGAAAATTTGAGTATTTTTCTGATTTCAGGAAGGAGTTGTGTTCTTATATGCAGGATCTGCTTTCTAGCAGAATTCCTGCATCATTTTGGTATCAGAGCGGGACAGATGCCTGGTTGAATTTGCAATTATGTATGTTGTAGGTGGGTTTTGATTCTAGGAACGAGCTTGTACGCAGGTGTTTTCCAGATTGAAGGGCACATAATTGTTTTAAGCTCTGTCTATTTGAATAAGATCAATTCATATTCCATCTTACTGAGCAGTATAATTCTGGTTTGAAAAGCGATGTTTGAATCAAAGCATACAATTCTGTGAACACTTGCATATTTGAGAATGGGCCAACGTCACATAGTGTAACGGCCAATGCAACAGAGTGTTATGCAAATTAAACTCTGATAATAGGCATGACCATTTATTTGATCGAATGTTGTTTAACCCTACAAAAATTTCACAAAAGATATTTCTTTGGAAAAGAATCGATAAGATTTACTCCGATCAGGTCATGAATATGCATGTATGAGCGATTTTTGTGTTGTGTGATGCAACGTATTGCAGATGAGCAGCGAGTCAATAAGATCGCTGAATGAAATGGGTCTACTGCGAAAGAAGGTCTGATTGAGCGAACGCTGAATTAAGGGTGCTATGGTGTATATGAATGCTGAATTAAGGGCGTACTTGACATGAATAAAAAATGGCAGGCTCGAGTCTTAAAATGAATCAATCACTGTAAGGTTAAATGCAGATTGAAATCTAACTTCAAGCAATCAGAGGTCGTATTGTTTGGTATTAGGCGCAGATTCAAATTGACAGTGTATTGTATAGAGCAGGTGCGGATGAGCAGAGCTGGAGTGTGACTAAAGAAGTCGACCTGCATCCATGGTAAATTGATGACAGTCAGCAAGCATAGATTGTGTTGAAGCGGTGAACATCTCACCTGAAGCAGCGTTTGATTGGACGGAAATCGTCATCAATTCTTTGAATTATATGGATCTGGAATATATGTAGAGGAAACAAGCCTCTGCGCAGGCTTGGACCACCTTCAGGAGCAGAGTTTGGCACAAGTTCAACTGTAACTGTGTCTCATTAAAAAAAAACCATGTCGAGAGGACGGAGCAGCGTTAAAACCATTCAGTGATTGTAACGATCATGTGTAGCGTGCTCGAAGGTAACATTTGGTTGAAATTTGTTGTTGATTATGCACCGAGTAGATTCGTTGTTGCGATCTTTATGTTTGTTGGATTGGTCGATATGAATGTTACAGCCAAAAATTCTTTGTTGTGATGTTTGATATGAATGTGGAGTGTTTTTTGGGATGGTCAATTCTGTATGACGCATATTCCCAAGTTTGAGATCGATTGCTTGCTAGTTTGAGGGTAAGAGTCGATGCCAAAGAAAATCGACAAAAAATTTCAAATAGCGCTAGTTTGGTTGTTGTGCATTCAACAAATAAACAGATCGTAGTATGGGTATTCTAGAGGATGGAGCATATTAAATGAAATAATGCTTAGATCGTGAACACAGCATAATGGAATTCGAATTCCATGAAACTGTGAGTCAAAAGCGCAAAGTTGGAAGCGAAATTGTGAAGTGGAACACTAACAATGGACTATTGAACAAATATGCAGAGTGCCTGGTGCAGTGATGGCTTGTTTAAGCGTGGAGAGCTTTTAGAAAACAAAATAGTCTTCGCATGAGTTTCAATTGAAATGTTGGAGATCTAATGAAGGACGTGCATCAAGCTACCTGGGAATTAACGAAAAGGTGAGTGTTATATTTGTTGAGGGCGAACATTAGTTATTTGGATCTTAAAACCAAGTTTTGAATGTTAAATGTTAACATGGAAAACATATATATATCTTAATGAATGGTGAGAAAAGTCATATGGATGGTGAAAAGAAGGTTGGTAGCGCTGGTGTTTTGATAAGTAGCAAGGCTGTGTTACAACGTGGGAGCTTTTCTGTGTTAAAGTCACCTTTCACCAGTACTAACAAGCCAGCGTGAAGCTGTTACCATGCGAAGTTGCATTATGCAGGTTATAAGCTATTAGAAGATTGCGTGAAATTTCCTGGTAAATTACCAAGCTACGTGGAAATCCATCACGGCAATTGATGGAGAGGTATGTTGTGAGGACCGAACATAATTTTTTAATGTTTGCGAACGCCTTAGATTCTTATCCAAAGTGGAGGTTTTAAAACATGGAAGGTTAATATAACTCAAATATACAAAGGAATGTGCGTGTAGGTTCAAATGTATGAATTGGTGGGCATGTTATATCTTTGTTTTTATTATAAGGTCGAATGAATGCATTCGAGTTTCCTAGGGGTGAAGACTTGGTGGGTTTTAAATGCAAGTTGGAATATTGAGTTACATATTACTGAGATGGGTTTTAACACATGATTTATATCCATAAAATTTAAGGCAAGGAATAGGTGTTTGCATGTGAAACTTGCGAATTGGGTCTTTATTGGAAAATTGAATGTTGATTTGAATTCATGAGATGGGTTTGAGTTATATGGTTTTATAACCATTATGATAAAAATAAGCTTCTGCAAGGAGATGGGTTGGTCTATAATAACTATGAGATCAAATTTTTCTTTTATGTAGATTGCTACATTGTTGGGATTGTTGAAGTTGTAGATTTAAAATTATTTGGGAATTCATTGAGATGCATTTTTATATGCAGATAGAGAGTGTGATTGTGAGTTTAGCAAGGTTTGTCCGCTATAATTGGTTGTTGTAACACATGCATGCTAAAGTATTGTTGCAGCAAATTTGTAGCAAGAGGTTGCCAGGGATTGGTCCCAAGACAAAGAGAAGCCAAGCGCAGCAGGAAAGTTGCATGACAAGTGCGAAGAATTGCGGGGAAGTGGCTTAAATGAAGTCCACACGTGAACATATGCAGTTCAAAAAGGAGGGGAAGATGACTGTTGATAGTCATTTTCAGATATCTGATGAAGAGTATGAGCGGGAGAAGGTCGTGATAACAATTCACCTGGAATTGTTAATGAAGTTGTTGCAGGAAAATATGAGAAACCAGACACATGGTTGGACCATGAAAAGGAAGGTGAAGTGGCAGAAGCTACACACAAGAAGGGAAAAGCAAGTAAACATACAGTTGATGGAGGAGCTGAGGAAGCTCGAGCAGATGTTGAGTTGTGAAGAACTCAGAGAGGCTGAGTTGAAAATGGATGTTTCCATTTGTGGCCCGGAACATGGCAAAATTTCGGGTGAAGAGATCAGTGAGGAGGATCTCATGAACTATTGGGATAGTTCAGAAGCATCTGAAGAAGTGATGGTGAGAGAAACAGATGAGGCTATGAAGCCTTGCAATTTTTCTCACAGTTTATGTATGTTTGCAGGATGTGCGAAAGGCGGTGAATAGTCTGATAGAACTGTCATGAAGAAGAATGAAGTTCTTGAGGTAAAGTCTGGTAGAGAATTCCTTTCAGAGAAGGAATGTGGTGATTGGTTATAATAGGAAGAAATCACAAATGACTTCTTGTTTGGGATAAGACAGCAAGTCAAAGCTGTTATGGAGCAGGAACAAAGTGCAAATGCTGAAGGAAAATTCCAAGGAGGTAAACAAGTGTACTTGTTTAATGAGATTGCTGACAAAATTTTACAATATAATGATGTTGAAACCAGGGAAATTCAGGAAGATTGCCAGAGGGAGAATGGAATTAGTGATGAGACCGAAGGGAAAACTATAGAAGAACTGAATCAAATGAAGGATTCAGAGCAGCAAAGGGAGATGTCGACTGAAGCATTCAGTGAGATCACAAGGTCTTATGTGTCTAAGACTAGTGATTGGGGTGTGATTATAGGTACATTACAGAGTGTCGAACAAACTTTGAAGTTTGTTAAGGAAGAAAAGTTGAATCTGAAACTTGTTCAGAATGATGCTGAGATATCAAGATCTCAGAGAAAGGAGTCTTATGGAAATATTCGGCAGAATATTGAAGCGGGGAAAGAAGGACCATCTGATGATTGGTCAATAGCGAAGGAAGGTATGGAAAGTTGTGTAAAATTTTCAAGTTCCACTCCAGTTGAGATTGTTCAATTATATCGGAAGTTAGATCTTCAGAGGAGAGAGTTGGAAAAGCAGAGGATCTATTTTCATGGAAAGTTACTGAAAGACACATAATAGGGAAACATTTTTCAAACAGATGATGTGGAGGAGGAACTAACTGATAGTCTCACAGAGGAATTGAATTAGCATACTGATGTGCTGATAAATGAGGGAATTTTAGAGTAGCATACTGAAATGTTGCCAGCAGCAGCAGCAGAAGGGGAACTGAAGCCTTATGTTTTTTATTCTAACAATTGTTTTGTGAGTACAATTTTTATTGTAGATGCTGGAGAAAATCTATTAGACAGATAAATTGAACTGATGGGGCGGATGATGATGAAAGTATCCTGGAAGAGGCCAGCAACAGTAAAACAAAGAAAAAGCAGCAAAGGAAAGACAGCAGAAGATTGTGAAAGCATAGTCAGTGGGGCAATGCAGCATAAAGTGTGGAGACCTGGAGAAGAACAACAGATAGAAGCAGCGACAAGTGGGAAGTTGCAGCACAAGATATGGGATCCAGGCATACACAGATCCGAACACATGATCAGGTGATCATGATTAATTTCAACCTTGGAAGTCTGATGGAGGAGCATCAAGGGCAATTTTCATTTTTTATTATGTAATAAAGGGGGGTGTGACATTTTAATTATTTTATTAATTAATTTGTTATTTTTAAATAAAATAGGAGATAATTTAGAAAAGTGAGGATTTTGTAAATATTCTTTTATTAATTAAAAGGATATGAGAGAAAATAGAATTAAGTAGCAAAATTAAGGAGTAGGAATGCTATGTATGGGACTTTGTTGAGTCCACACCTAAAATATATTTAAAATAGATTTAGTTGAGGATGAGGTGGAGAGATTTTTGGAGTGAATTAAATTCATTATTTATGTATAAATATGAGTGGTTTTTGTGAGGAAAAGACACTTGAATAGTTGAAGAGCTGAGGGGAGTGAGTGAGGAGTGTTTTAAAGGGAAAAGAGCCAAGAGGCCGCCCAATGTAATATCTGGCCACAAAATTTTATTATAGTTAAGGAAGTTTGATTTGTATGGCTCTTTTTCGCTTTCATGTTTAATGAAGTTAGATGTTTTCCATGATTTTATTATAGAAACTTTGAGTATTTTTCTGATTTCAGGAAGGAGTTTTGTTCTTATATACAGGATCTGCTTTCTAGCAGAATTCCTGCATAAAAAATGAATATTTTTCATAGGAGCGTCATCTCGTGTTACTACTATTGGGAATTCAAAAGTAATAAATCTATCTGTCTTAACATTCTCATGCCCCATGGTTGATTTTTCCTGATGGGATGAACTGACCTCGGAGTATGCAGGATATTGATAAATAAAAGGATTAGGTTGTTCCAAGACCAGTTGTTTGACTGCACTACCAACGTCCAAATGATGATTAATTAAATGTTGTTCCTCAGGTCCCTGATTCTCCCCACTGGCCTCCCCTTGTCCTTCGATTTTGAGATCCTGAACAATGATTTTCGACTATTTTTTTCGATCTGGAGTCTTGATATCAGGAGTGGATATGTTGTTCGAAGGGTGGTGAGGTCAAGGCATGGAAGTAACTGATGCGCCAGGCTTTGATATAGTAGCCACTTTCTATGGTCCTGTCTTCCTATTATCTCTTTATAAAGTATATTGTTCCTTTTATGCCCTTGAGATTAGATCTCGAAAGAATTTCTTTCTTCCCAAGTTGGCACTCTTCTTTTCCTTCTTATGACCTGTCTTTCCTTTAGTTAGTAGAGTGGGGGGTGTTTATGGATTTTGATGTCATCCTACTGGCACACATGGACCCTATGTGTATCAATTCATCCTACAAGTGCTTCATTTTATACAGCAATGAGCCTACCCAGGTACATTAGAGTGATGCGTAGGTTCTTACCTCTTGTCTTACCACCCAACAACTATATAGCTGAAGAAACCCTAAAGAAAACACCAAAAAATTAACACTTCTAAGTGTCTCAATGAAACATTGGTGAGCCCGCTCAGGTATGTTAGACCGATGCACAGGTTCTTACCTCTCGTCTTATTGCCTGGAAATTATGTCACTGGAGACATGCTAAAAAACACACGAAAATTTCACCTCTAAGTGCCCAAGTGTAGCATTGGTAGGCCTGCTATTGTATGTTAGAGCGATGTGCAAGTTCTTACCTCCCGTCTTGTCGCTCATCAATTGTAGACTATGTACACTCTATCTTCTAACAAAAAAATTTGGTTGATTGGATCATCACTTCCATCCCCGAAAATGGCGTCAAAATGTTGGGGATGTATTAATCGCGGTTAAATGACTAAAAAGGTACACATAAATTATCAATCCAAGGAATTCTTTTATTTCAATGACATTCACACTGTCTGTGATGATACATCAAACTAGAAGAAAACCCATATAAAGGAAATCATTGCTAAATTAAATTTTGGAAATAAATCACTCATGCAAAAATAAAATGATCTACAAGACTGTGATCACACCTCAATTAATCTGTCCTAGCGCGCCACACAATAATTGCCTAGTTGGTATCTCTAATATTCACTTGTAACAACATAGAAAATATTGGAATTAAAGAAGATCTCACTACAAGAAAAAAGCACATTGGTGGGGGTCATGCTTGTGATGGACCTTTAAGGTTCGTCACCAATGTCACATATGGTGACGGTCATTAAAAAACCGTCACTGTAAGTGTATATAGTGATGGTCCTTTATGGTCTGTCACCAAAGACATTTTCAATGACACTTTTGGTGAGGGTTGTTAAAGGCCCATCACTAATTCTCTCTTTGGTGACACTTCTAGTGATGAACTTTTAATGACCCTCACCAATGCTCTTTTTGTTACTTTGGTGACGATCAAAAAATGTCCGTCATCATTGATCATTAAAAAACTATCACTGTAAGTGTATATAGTGATGGTCCTTTATGGTCTATCACCAAATAAATTTCTCTTTTGGTGAGGGTCGTTAAAGGCCCATCACTAATTCTCCCTTTGGTGACACTTCTAGTGACGAACTTTTAAAGACCCTCACCAATGCTCTTTTTGTTACTTTTGGTGACGATCAAAAAATTTTCGTCATCATTGATCATTCCAATGAGTTTTTGATGACGCTATGTGCCTGTCAATATTTTTTTTATCAAAAGATAACGATTTAATACCATTCTTATGGAGCATTTTTTATAATATATCCAAGGCCATAGTGGTTAGGGTCAGTGAATTTTTTAATAAGTAATAAGCATGTATCATTTCCCTCAAGTAATGACTAGTCGAATAGAGATTTCCTACGAGTCAACACATGATTCATATCTATTAAGTTTATTATCTAGCAAATTCCATTTAGATAAATTTCCACTATTGTGTGTAGGAAATATATTATTTAGTACATAATCGAGCTCTGACAATTCTATTAATGAGAAAGACCTAACAATCCTCAACAATCTAGGCACACCTTAAATTAATGCTTTGGCACACACTAACATTTCTTAGCACCCCACATGTCTTGGAACATATGTGTACCTAGAACATCTTGTGATGAAACTGACGCCCAAGCACATGGTGGCATGCGCTAGCACAACATGGAACTCTCCTAGCATGTGTTGGCATGCTGCATATAGTCCCTATCATGCCCTGGAACACCTTCGTTGAATGCATTGGCATACATTAGCACTTGGCACACAATGCCACTTGGCATGTATTAGGACCTATTATTAGTGTGCCTAGCATGACCCTTTTCAAAAATATAATGTCCTGACTTATTAACCCTCTTATTGGTTCTTCCTTTTGTTGCCTTGACACATATTGACATACCCTGGCACCCTGTGCCACATCCTTAGCACCTAGCATCTATTGGCATATCTTGGCGCTATTAATTGGCACATGATATAATTAGCACACCCTGGAACTCCCAATCACACTTTGGGAATTATTAACATTCTTTGGTATTACCTAGCATGCCTTACCAATGCTTAGCATACCTTGTCTTTCCCTCCTTGGCATGACAACTAACACTGACCATTAACACTAGTCTCTGGTAGCACACGTTCCTCATATTCATTAACTTCCATGAATTTTTACCTAGTGCTCCCTTAATGTTATTTCCTAGTACTCCTTAACACTAATAAACATGCATTATCACTCTCTAGCACACCTTAATTAGCACTCTTCAACATTCCCTTCCACTTCATAACATGCATAACACTAGTCCCTGACACATATTGGCGCTTGGAAAGTCTTAGCATGTATGGAATACGTTGAGATTCCTTGGTATGATTTCGCATGGTTTAATATTAAATTTATTTGTGATGATCAATTGTTGGAAATTAGATGAGAAGCAAAAAAGGAATACTTGGCACTTAGAATGCACTAAGACTTTGCACTTGGCACCTATTTCCACCTAGTGTTGGTGTGTCTAGCATGCCCCTCTTGGAAAAGGTAAATTGATGACTTATTAACCCTCATATGTATTCATTTCCTTGTAGTTTAACTTTTTTCTCCCTTTTGTTGTCTTGAAAATCCCTGACACACATTGACACACCCTTAGCTTGCACATCTTGGCATGCCTTATCACTTGGCACATCTTAGCATGCTTGACATGTATTCCCACTATCTGGCACATCAAGGGGGTGAAGAGAGATGTAGTCCTAAAGTAGGTTGAGTACGAGGGGTGAGTACGGGTTGCTAAAGGGAGGTCATGATCATCCTCAAAGAGCAAGATCATCATGTGAGGGTTCGGAAGAATGTTGCATACCTTAATGGTCAGTTTGCGCTAGGAAGTAGGATGGCATATTGTTGGTTCTCTTTTGGCAGATCGAGCTTAAGAGAGGTTTCTCATGAGAATATGGGCATGTGATTTCGATGGTGTCTTTGTGTGAAGGCCGCATCAAATTCTGAAATGTTGAAATTTGCAACAAGAAACACTGAGATTGGAAACCAAAAAGGACAAAAAAAAATGCACCCACACTGGTGAGGAATTTTGATGCACCAGGAGTGAGGAATGTGGGGCGTCTAATTTATTTTTCCCTTAAATAAATTGGACATTAAATTGTAATTTCATCTCATAAAAAATTGTGTCATTTAATTAAGTCATGATGACCGAGTTAGCTCAATAAATTCAAGTTGAGGGTCTAATATGAGGCATCTAGAGGGATTCTAATTTTTTGGGGTCCAGTTGAAGTTGATGCATTAGTGGGGTGCAAGTGTAATTAACTCAATTAAATGAGTTAAAATCAGTTTAACTAGTTCTAACTGAGTGATGAGCTAGTGAGAGGTCCAGTGAATTAAATTAGATTTAATTCACAATGAGTGAATAATCAGATAATTGATAATTCGCTATTAATAGTTGCATGCATGTCAGTTTCGAGGAATACCCAATTGAGACAGAGGTTAAAGGGAACATAACTATCAGTTGTATTCAGAGAAAATTTCCCATGTGCAATTATAAAGTCATTGGGATGCCATGATGGATTGCGCAATCAAGGAAGATTGATTTTCCTAATTAATAAGGAGTTAATTCCCTAGGAATTGCATGAGCAAGGCAGGCTGAAGTAAGGATGAGAATTGGCTAAGTACTAGACCGAGTTTGCCTAGATCAACGAGAGACAATTGACAGAGTGCTAGAGAATCTCATGAGAGATTAAGCATTGTATTATTTCATGATTCCTTGACTTAATACACAATAGAGATAGAGGGGTTTTGATTAGTTTCTTTCCCCAAATACATCATGTTGTTGTGCGATTGATAATTTATTTCTCTTACTTATATGTGATTATGCGATCGTGTTTTGTTTCCGTAAATTGTAGGAAGGATTCAATATCTTGTTTTAGTAGATTACAAGATCAGATTGAATCTCGTTGGTTAGATTTTCTACATGGTATCATAGCAGGATTTTTTTGGGCGGCGAGTTTGTAGAGAATATCTGAAGATTTGGTGTAAAATTTTTGGAAACAAATAGAATATTTTGATTCCTTGCAAAAATCTCACCAAATGGAAAAAAACGGTCAAATCGGAGCTCGGATGAGGGAGATATCATCGATTTAAAATCAACTCTTTTTTAGGAACTTTTTGTAACTTCGAGACAATTACACTGTGTGCGAGTCAAGAACCTATATGCACTTGAGGTACCAAATGCATGCAAATATTTTGGTAGAAAGGCATAAGTTAGAGACTTGGTGGTTTAGAGGGAGCATAAATTACCTCTCAACATTCATCCTCATGAGAAGCAGTCTCAGAAGGTTGTGGAGTAGTTGTCACAATTGGAGAAGCAGAGAGGAGACCGAGTGGAAATGTCCAGTACTCAAGCAGAGACCTCCATGAGGGGGAAATTTCAAGCCAGATGGGAAGAGGGAGCAACCATACCTCGAGGTGTAAGGTGGGGTTATGTGCAGACATAATCCCAAGATAAAAAATTTGGGCAAGGTCCATTGAGATGGCGTGTCTCATGGATTGAACCTGGCTACGAGGAGCCCACAGTATAGTAGTAGGAAGGATCAATTAGATTGATGTAGTCAGAAGTCAGCAAGACAGAAATCAGAGTGACAGATGTCAAATACTAGAGCACAAATAGAGTTAGCAATAGTTCAAAGGGCACGGATGCAGATGTCAGCAGCAATGCAGAAAGTCCAGTACTAGACATGTGTAGTAGCTAGCAGCAGTCAGAAGCTTTGATGACAGATGCATTATACTGATTCAGTTTTTCAGAGGCTATTCAGTTTCAGGATTTGCAGGTGCAAACAACACTAGAGAAGTGTAGCATGCAACACATTCCAAAGGTATCAGAGGGTGATAGATTGAATTCCTTTCTTGTTGAGAGGTAGTGTTGAAATTTGCAACAAGAAACAGTGAAATTGGCAAATATAAAGGACAAAAAAAAAATGCACCCACACTGGTGAGGAATTTTGATGTACCAGGAGTGAGGAATTTGAGGCGTCTAATTTATTTTTCCCGTAAATAAATTGGACAATAAATTGTAATTTTGTCTCATAACAACTTGTGTCAATTAACTAAGTCATGATGATTGAGTTAGCTCAAGAAATTTGATTTAAGGTGATCGAGGTGGATATTGGTGGCCACCCGCCTATTCCACTTGGGCCCTCGCCATTGTCTCTTTCAGTTTTTCAGTTTCCTTAATTATAGCACAATTTACTATTTTTGTCAGTTTTTCGGGTCCTGAAGTTTCGAAGCCATTTTGAGGCCCCAAACGATGTTTTTTGGGCATGAAAGGTTTGGCAATTTCATAGAAATCGTATTAGCAGTTGTAGTCCTCAGAGAGATATTTCTAACGAGGTATCATGTGTGTCAAATGAAGATCATATGACCAAGTTATGACCCTAGGAAGTTGGTTGCCCAACTGACCCCAATGGGGCCCATAAACTCTTGGTGTTACATCTCTTCAGTTTAGGGTTTTGGTTGTTTAGGGGTTTATCTTATTTTAAATAATAAAAAGACCCTTGATCCTTATTGTAACACAGTTCAGAGGAATATAACTATCAGTTGTATTTATATAAAATTTCCCATGTGCCATGATGGATTGCGCAATCAAGGAAGGTTGATTTTCCTAATTAATATGGAGATAATTCCATAGGAATTGTGTGAGGAAGGCAGGTTGAAGGAAATTTGAGAATTGGCTAAGTACTAGACCGATTTTTCCTAGATCAGCAAGAGACAATTGGCAGAGTGCTGGAGAATCTCAAGAGAGATTAAGCATTGTATTGTTTCATGATTCCTTGACTTAATAAAAAATAGAGATAGAGGGTTTTGAGCAGTTTCTTCCCCAGATACATCTTGTGTTGTGTGATTTTTTCTCTTACTTATATGTGATTGTGCGATTGTGTTTTGTTTCCACAAATTGTAGGAAGGATTCAGTATCTTGTTTTAGTACATGATTACAAGATCAGATTGAATCCCGTTGGTTAGATTTTCTACATGAAATAGAAGAGAGGGTTGATACCATCTTGCCTGTGGTGGTTAGTAGGCCACAAGGTCTATGATAAAGACCAACATAAATGGAGGAGGGCTTGCACTGTAATTTAGAGCCATAAGTACAGAAGTCGACGCAGGCGTAATATTGACTGAGTTACCCTAGTTTGAGGGTCGACATTGAGATCTGAAGTTCATGTCAAGATTCATTCAAAGAAATGCCCAGAATATATGGATCCATATGAGCTAGGTCAAGTCTCTTATGGAGGCAAGAGTCGTGTTTTTTCTATGTGTGGATAGGGTTTGTTCTACAGCAATTAGAAGTACATAAGTATAATGCCCTAGCTAGGACAGTTTCCTAGCATGTTTAGTTCATAAGGTATGACGTTAAGACTGTGACAAATTTTCGTAGAAGAAGATGGGTTATGACCCTTAGAGCGAGGTTTATTTCTGCAATAAAGACCGTAGATCTGGAAGATGGTTTACAGATTCAGTATGTGTGGAGACAACATATCCAAAGGAGGGTGGAACCTGAGCAGAAGATTGAGCATGCAAAAGAAATGTGCCATATGAAGAATGGATTGACATGCAGAGGAGTTTATTTTGGTGGACTTTCCATTGAGTTTTAGACAAATATCTGAAGAAACCTATAAAAAATTAGTAAATGGACTATTAGTGGCTGATTTGTGACCCTAGTTCAGTCATCTTCATATTGTTAGAAGTATGATAAGAGGAGTAGTTCATATTTGTTCATAGATTGGACAACAAAGATCAAATTGTCGATACACAATAACAATGATCTTGAGAGGACTCAAACCATCGTTAGGTGGCAGATTTTAAGAGCCCTAGATGAAGACAATATTGTGGGCCCTAGATCAATAAAAATAATTGACTGTGGCTGGGCAGATTGGTGGTAGGCTAAGTACAATTGGAGGGTTGTTAGGTTAGTATCAAAGAAGAGCCTTGACTCTTGTTCTGGTGAAGGACAACAAAATTGGTAGAAGGGCAGGTGTATAGGGCCTAAGGATGTGCAAACTATGAAGGACTAAAGTAACAGTCAAGTGGGCCAACCAACTAGCCCTAGTTCACTATATTGTAGAGGATTGATTCAGTGAGAAGAAGGGCAGCCTCCATAGCCCTGGACTTCTCATCTTGGAGCTGTAGTATGGCAAAAGTGGGCATACCAAAGAGTTGTTCACAAATGGAATTGTGAACAACTTGTTACCACTCAAACTAGTAGTGGATCTAAAGGGGTTCCTAAGAGGGCAACTGCTAGGACAAGGGAAATGATGGAGGCTTAGCCCATTGTCACCTTAGCTAAGGCTCCTTGCTCTTCATGGACTTTCACCGATGGGTGGAGTCCCGGTAGTTTAGGAAGTCGCTTGTAGAGTATAGGTCAATGAATAGGTGGGAAGTGACCCTCAAAACCCTTTCCCTAAGATAAAATAAAGAGTGGGACTTGCTTTCCTTTTAAGCAAGGGAATTATCTTCTAGAGAGAGAGGAGGGGGATTGAAGGGTTGAGGGAGAAGAAGAAGACTTATGAAGGAAGTTTTCAATCCCTAAAATCCTTTGGGAACTTGGATTCCCAAATGACCCTTGATGAAAGGCCTTTGACACCAAATGGTACCACACGGGGCCAAGTGGACCCAAGTCAGGTTTGGGGATGGAATTTAGCAACCAATGATGTTCATATCCTGGACAAGGTGATGGGAAAGGATCAGACAATATTTTTTACTTCAATAGGTCAAATTGATCTTACTGGGTTCTATCCTTGGGAAAACCTAGACAAAAATTGATCCTAGAGCTAGGGCTTGAGGTATCTGGATATTCCACCATCAGAATTGGCCCAAGTTTTGAGGAGAGTGAGGGCACCCAACAACGCAGCTACCTCTAGGAGATAGAATTTTTCCTCTAGCTAGATTCCTGGGAAATTGTTTCCCTATGTGACCTAATGGGGCTAGACTTAGGGAATGTGAAAATTTCTTAATCTAAGAAACCCTATTGCAGCATCTTGATTTACTTCTCCTACTTGAATTAAGTTACAATTTAATTTCTGAAATATTCAATAAATTAACAAAGTAAATAGTAAATACAACTAGCAACCTACACATACAGATCAAATATTGAATAACATGCTCATAAACAAAGTGACACACGGATTTTCTGGACAACTATCCCAAAAAAAACCCAATGTGGAAAACTAATGCAGCTAGCTCTGGAGGGTTTTCATTATTATGCAGAATCTAAGTACAACAATCCTAGGCACCAAAATTGGTTCACCCAACAGAGAAATAAAAACGACAGTAATATGCTGCTCTAAATCCCTCTATGTCAGCCTAATTGACCTGTGTCAGTCTCTACGCTCCTCAGTAAGGGCCTGCATCACACCTGAAGGGCTTACACTTCCCCTGCACTGCCCTGACTAGGCCTGCATCAGCCCTGCGTGGCTCCTGCTGCCTCTGCACTGCCCTTGCTGGGCTCTGGATGGACTGCGTGGCTCCTGCTGCCCTTGTAGCTCTGGCTGGCTGTAATGCTTAAGCAGAAAAATCACAGGTAAGAAAGAAGGCACTGGCCAAAGGTAACACATAACAGTCGGAAAAAAATGAAGAAATGAAATGAAAATGGATCAATGTCCACAAATAACTGAAATAGCTCAATGGGACTAGAGAGTAAAATCTTTGACAACAACAATCAATGCTTATAAAATTAGTTAAGAGAATAGAGGAGACTAGTTCATGAGGTTAAAATGTTGTATAATTGTTGGCACAGGAAAACTGTAGAAATATTGTTAGAGTAAATCTTTGCAGGTACCATTAGTTGGTGATCATCCATAATCATTTCATTTCATCAAATACCCCGATGAATGGGCCTTACAAGCTATTTGCGTAGACAAACCCCACAGAAGTTGTGTGATGGAAAAATATTCACACTATATTGAAGAAAACACCTACCAAATAAGGTTGACATTTCAAATGGGGCAAGAAACAATAGAGAGATAGACATCGAAAAAGTTGAAATGATAGGGCAACAAGAAAGCAACTAGGTAGCATGGTAGAAAGCACAACAAAGAAAATGATAAAAATGGAAAACCCTACAAATTAGCACCCATCCAAACATCACCACAATTTTTCTTTAACTCTAAATCTCCAAATTCATCAAATTATATCCTATATTCAAACCTGATCCTCTCTATTATCCATTATGAAGATAATGCTGAGAACTTGCTATAGAACCATCACCTACATGTAGTGATCTTATTCTGTGACCAGACAACCTACTTTCGTGAAGACACGGAAAGGTAAACACTCTCTGCCAAGATTTTCCATACAACCCAGGTTGAGCAACCACATATACATCACCAATTTTTTCTCTTCAAATTTGTAACTTAGAAGAGCTTTGTCTAGACTCTGGCCACCTCCGGGTTGCTCCCAGAGTCACCCAGGCAAGCCCTCTCAACATCACTCTCTTTTTGTAGTACCTAATTATTAATTTAATTAACCATACCAATTTCTTGATCATGCAAGTATTTCAAATATATTTCCAATAAGCATAAAGCTTTCATGTTAAACAATCAGATCAAAAGACTTTAGACTATGATGAAAAAAATACAAAGAAACCTCACCAACACTCAAAGGACAAACAAAGTATCATGCAGGTATGTAGCTTGGGAGGTACTCCACAAGCCTAGTGAGATTATTTTGTGTGAGTTTGGTCACAAAAGGATTCGTCGGCAAAGAACCCAAGAAAAGGGATTTTGGACCCAATATGGGGTTTAAAATCTAAAAGAATGGAGGCATGGAAGGACTTGATGGAGGCAGTGCTTGAGGACAACAGACTGAAGGAATTCATTGATACTGATATTCCCCAGTCCACAGTAGCAGATACCCAACTTCATGAAGCATGGAAGAAGAATTTTGCAAAGGCGAGAAATATCTTGTTAGAGGGAGTTCAAGACAATAGTGTCTCGAGCCTCCACGAGAAGCAGAATCCATATGCAATGTGGAAGGCCTTGACAGATCTGTATCAGAATAGCAGTGACCACAAGAAGCTGTCGCTGCAAGACAAGCTCAGGAAGATCAAAAAGGAGAAGGGTGACATGATCCAAAAATACTTGACCAAGTTCACTCAATGCTGAGATGAACTTGGAAGTGTTGGGATCTATGTTGCCTCAGATGATTTGGTGAACCTAGCTCTTCTATGACTTCCCAAGAGATGGCATAGATACATGGACTCTGATAATAGGAGGGAGAAGCTTCCAAACTGGGAGTGGCTATGGTCTAAGTTGGCACAAGAAGAAATTCGGCGAAGCACTAGAGATGGATCCTCATCAAATACTGATGATGAGGAGAATTGTGCCTTGGTTGGAAAGGCGAAGAAAGGAAAAGGGAAGGCATCCCATTCCAAATATGAGATCGGCAAGGCAGGCAAGAAGCGAGAATTGTCAAAGGTGAAATGTTTCAACTGTCATGAGCATGGACACTATGCCACAAATTGTCCACAAAAGAAGAACGATAAGAAGGAATTCTAGCTAATGAATGGTGAGAAAAGGAGTTGCACTCAGAAATGAATTGAGCTTAGAAGCAAAAACAAAATTAGCTAAGAGTCTTCATATGAATCCAAGGCACTTTAAGGCATGCAAGAGAACTTTCCTTAACATTGTATTGTCATTCATCCATTTTTGTAATTATAACATTAGGCTGTAAGCCCTAAAGAATGAAGGTGCATGGAATTTAGGAAGGAGGTGTCTTGGAACCCAAGTAAATAGATAAAGAAATGTTCAATTGAGAGGCAAGGCCTAGAACCACCCCATCCCCATCCTCCAAATGATCAATATTGTTAGATAAGGATGACTAAAATTGGTGTATAGGTGATTCAATTTATAAGGATAAACTTTATACATGAGGTTGGAAAACATTCAAAAATAATTGAATAAAGAGAGAAAGGGAAAATATAGCAAGGGGCACAAATATGAAGGGCCTATGTCAGCGAAAGTCAAACCAATGGCCAAATGATTTTTACTTGATACCATCTCTTAAGAAAATGAAACTAAATATAAACACATATGTCAAACGGAATACTCCAATACCTACCATAATTAGTTGCATGTTGTTCAAAATATTGAATGAATGACATGAAAACTCTAATTTTGTTTCAAAGTGTCTCGCTTTTCGAGGAAAATACACGAATTTTTAAGGTCTATCATATGTGCTTCTTTGTATTCGGAAATAAAGCTAATTTATGGGAGAATTGTACAAGAAGCTAGTTCCTTCATGAAGGGAGTTCCTATTCATGCGTGAAGCTAGTGGAATGTGACAAGTCATCCAAGATACCTCCAAATATTTTATTTGTGCCTTGGGGAATGTGAAAGATACCCTTAATAGAAAAAAAAACATAAAAATTCATAGCCAAGTGCCCCAAATGTGATATGTTTCCACTTGTGCAATCGTGCTTCCAAATACGTGAACTCAAACAACAAAACACACCTTAAAATACATGAATGTCTCTCAACACGTGAAAGAAAAAGTAAACCCTTACCCTAGTCTTCCTCTGTTGGTAATTTGGGTCTTTTGTCACAAGATATCTCATCTTCTTTGGAAAGAGGACATAAACAAGCTTTTTAGATGTTTCTAAATGGAGTACTCTTCACCTATGCCATTTCCTTTACACCACATGATACGAATGGCAATTTTCACATTCTTGATTATGTCATTCTTCTTTTATACATTGATCCTTGACTATGCCACGAAATCCTCCAAAATCTTCTTAAAGGATTGGAGCTCCTCTTCATGCATGAAGCTAGTGATGTGACAATTTATCCAAAATTCCTCCAAATATGTGATTTGTGCCTTGGGAAATGTGAAAGGTACCCTCCAATGGAAAAAAACATGCATAAATATTTGTGGCCAAGTTCCCTAAACGTGAGATGTTGTCACTTGTGAAATTGTGTATCGTATTGATGCTCAAATTGGCACCCCAATTGTGCAAGGCTCACAAGTTGTCAGTTTGGGTCAACTCAGGGTGGTTGCCACTATGACCTTAACAATGAATCCTATCACTTTAGATTACTTATTGAATCGTGGGGGTATCCCAATGCACAAATTTATGGGGTCTTTTATGTGACTAGATCACTAGCACTGAAAACCATCTTTACAATGGATGGTTCAACATCTTGATAATCCAAATCATGTTGACACAACTTTTGTATTCATTATTCCTTTCATCACAACACCTCCACTAGATATTGATGGTGTTCATAAACCTATTTTTGGCTCTCTTCACTGTGGAAACAATATTACTCCGATGCCATTATGCCTACCTTTGCAACTATCACTTTTCACTTCTATCTCATCGGGGAAGTAGCTTTCGTCGATGAATGACTACACAACAGGACTGTATGAGCCAATCATTCAGGTCGTCGATGTAATGCCCACACGACACGAACATTCGATGATCTATCATAGCGAAACACTATATGATAGATTTCATAGAAACCCAACCCATAAAAACAAGATACATTTTATTATTGAAACCTACAAATAATGAAAAAATTATATTCTAAAAAAGAAATGACCACTAACACCAATAAAATATAATCCTTAGAAGTTAGTTCCCATAAAATTTATCTCATATTTTCCCTACTACTAAATAATAACTAAATAAAATTATGGGTATTCTAAAGAATATTGGTACATTCCTTCGAAAGCCTTGGTTGTGCCTCCCTCTTCACTTTCTCTTCATAAAATCTTTAATTTCATTATTTTATCACACTCCCATTTCATTTATTCTTCTCAGATAAAGCAATGGCGATTTTAGGCGGTATCTTTCCAAATTTATCTCGATCGAAGCAGTGAAGACTCTGAAATGTCAAGCATTTTAGAACCTGAGCCCTAGTTTCAGCAGGCCAAGCTTCGAAGAATTCAATCCAATTCCACGGGCGCCGAATAGCTCAGTTTTATCTTCATTTCAGCCCTGGTATGTAATAACCTTCCATTCCCTCATCAATACTTGCTGTGATGCTATCATTTTAAGGTCGAAGTTATGTTCAGTGTCTATAGATAATTTCATAGATGAACAATAACAGACGACATAGAGTAATTGTTTCCTTCAATTAGAATAGATGAGCCAAACAGAGCTAAGCAGTGACACACCGAGCCAAAATTTTCGTTAATTATTGATTAAAGACATGTTTAGCCTTGAGGTCATGGACGCTGGAAGGACTGAGATAACTAGGTGTGTAAATTGGGTTTTCAACCAAACAGATCTGAAAGTACATTTACAGCAATAAATGACGGCAATTATACCTTAGGTGTTGTAGACGAGGAACTGCCACAGCTCTCAACCCCAGAGAATTATATATATGTGACCTAACGTAGATTTTTTACGGCTGAAATTCCTATGTTTGGCAGCTGGTGCCTAATTAGGAGGCAGGAGCTGCGGAGACTGTCAGGTCGGAGAATTACTGCTTAGTATTTTGTTTCTGATGCATAGAATTGTATCATAATCTCATGCCCCTTTATTTCATCCAACGCCGAAATATCATACATGGCTACATTGCATGACATCAGATGACAACTCATTCAAATCGCCCGGCTGCATAACCAAGAATTTTCTTCTCGCTCCATTTTATTGGGAGGAGCTCGAGAGCTAAGGTCGGATGCTATTAGAATCTGTTGTCTTCGATTCCTATGTTTTTTTGTCTGCCGCGCTGCTGCACATTACCTGCTAGGCATACAATCAGCTTGCTGGTTGCTGGTTGCTTGCTATCCTCGTGTAAATGGCATCTTCAGGGGATACACATTCGCAGATGAAATAATATCATCAATATAATTTGAGGCTTATTCCTATACAAACCCTTTTATCCTCAATTATATTAGGAGTTTTATTGAATTTGAGCGGGACAATAGAATAGAAGAAGAGCGTTTCATGCAGTGGGAAGAACGAACGAATAGAGGTTTAGTTCTGCCGATCGATGATATAGATTCATAGGCGCCCAAAAAGAGGTAAACTATATCAAGGGTTTTATTGAAATTCAGCGGGACGATAGAATAGAAGAAGAGCTTTTCATCGCAGTGGGATGAACGAACGAATGGATGGTTCAGTTCGGCTAATTGGTGACAAAGTTTCGTAGGCGCCCAAAAAGAGGTAAACCATCTCGTCCCTCCTCACGCTCAAAAACAATTAAAAACTTAATCCATCTCTTCCTCTCTTCGCAGTTCATGCGCATTCACGATTGGGACTCAATCCCGATACCTCCCGATGGCAAGATTAGAAGGGGGTTTATGGTCTTTGTTCCCTCAATGCTTCTGCTTCTGTAGTGTCATTGTGCCCATTATCTTCCTTCTACTTCGTAGCTTTTTTTGCCCCCACAAGTTCAAGGATTAATGGGAATAAGGTATTTCACAACTTGACTGAGTTTTTGACATCTCTGTGTTCACTTGTAGTATACACCACTACTTTTCTCAAATATTTATGCTAGATACAGTTACTAGGAATTGCAGTCCATGTCCCCAATTTGACCTGGGAAAACTCGCTTCTGTTTTACAGTAGCCCTTGGCAAACCCCCGAGAATGTATCCAGTTGTATTGTCTCTGTATTTGGCTTGGGTTCTATTTGACACAATATATGTTTACACATTTAAATGTAGTCAATTAACAAAAATGAAACGGATTAGGTAGTTATCAATAGCCTCAATCTCATCTTGTACTAGAGAACATCTCAAAATCAAATGGGGAGGATGGTCTTGTATTGGGCCAAGCACTGTCTAAATAATTATGCCGGAGGCGTTCTCTTTGCTAGCTTGGGGTGAGTAAACACTGTTCACCCCAGCCAACGAGAAGCCTTTCTTATCGCCCTTCTAGCCAGTAAAATTTGGACATGTGGCACCTCCTCCAACCAATTAAAATCTACCATTTGACCCTGTTACCAGCTGTTATTTTCCTTTTCATTTTTTTGTGCCCTGACGCCTCTAGACTCGCGACTCTGCCTGACTCCTAGCCACACCACTGCAACACGTCTCTAACTCCTAGCCGCACCACTGCAACATGTCTCTCTGTGCCCGTGTCCCAAGTCCCACCCTCAACCTGGCGCCCTTCCACAGAGCCAGAGCAACAACAACAACCGGGTCGTTGTGCTCTAGATTGTTAGGGGTTCTTGCTGAGAGCTCTGTGTTTTCTTTGGGGTTAGATTCACTGAGATTTCGTGATTCAGCAGCGTTTTCTTTTTTTGGGTAAGATTCACTAAAATCTCGTTGGGAATCCACAATTATAAACCGTTGGGTGTCTCTTTTTGCTTCGAGAATTCAATTTTGAAGGCAACCCATGTCTACAATGGCATGCATGGCTTCTCTCTATACAATGGAAACTTGCCTTTTGGTCTCAGGAAATTCTTGTCTCTTCCTTCATTTTCATTTATTTTCTTCGTTTTTTTTAAATGTTTGGAATGACTGAAAATATCATACCCAAAAACTACATGCCTTTTGGATGCTAACTTCATTTTTTTATGGATATCTTAAATTCCTTTATATGGATATAAAGGGCAGAGCTCCTATCAGGTAGAACCACTTCCTATCAGGTATGGATATGTTAACTTCGTGGCATATGCCCACTATACCTGTAGAGCCAAGTTAGGAATGCACCGAGAATCAAACCTGTGCTAGTTGGGGTAAACTTCTGCCACCTTATTGTAGGCCACAGTTCGGTAACTAAAATTTTTGGCATGCCTGAAGGAGAATATCGGCCAGGCTTCTTAGTCAATATGTACATGTTGACCATCAGTTCCGTGCTTTAAGTTCAACCCCTAAATTAAGCTACTTCATGGCTACTTTGAAGTGCCAAGCCCATGGAAATGAAACCTGATCAATAATGTTCTCCTAAAGAGCGTGGGATGGGTGGGTTTGGGTCCGTAAGAGAATGTTTCATTTAGTACAAAATATGCTTCCATTGAGAAATCATGGTTTCCAGCTACAAGAAAATGAGGATAACTTAAAGCTCATATTGAAAAGGCTTACGGTATGTTGAGGTTGAGGGCCTTAAATGTTTGGATTTTGCTTACAATTTTTTCCTAGATAATAATTTCTCTGTTGTAAATGCCCCGCCTTAGCAGATGCCTAAAATATTTCCAAAACTGTCTTTAGATTACTCTACAAAGTTATTGACATTCAAATTGAATTTTCCAATTGACCAGATTGAAGTCTCCACCAGTGATCCATTTTGCTACTGGTAGGGATCGAGTCATCTGTGCTTAGAGTTGAATTCGCCACTCTGTGCTTATTTGTGCTTATTGATCTTACAATTAAATTTATTATTGTTATGAATAGAGTTTGCGGGAGTTAAACCCATGACCTGTGAACCTCTGCAATAAACTCTCTCTTTATAGCAAGAAACGCCTCTACTTGTATCTACCCTGTTGTAAAAATGAAATAGAGGGTTTTTTGTGATTGACTGACCTCCCCTTAAAATTAGAACACCGTTTTCGACTGAAGTCTGTGGGAATTAAATGGAGACTGTACGAATTTCTGCATCAAGTAATATGATGAGGGGCATTTCTTGACAAACTTCATGTGATAGATTTTAGTCCTGGTCCCCTGGAAGATGAATATAAGAGAACTGTTGGCAGCTATAAATTATATTTGAAGATTTATTTTGAGGACAGACCTATAGGGATACATTTTGGTGCCAACCCTGGTGATGATTGTAAGGGTGCCTCTACCCTAATACAAACGAATGATGTATTTGCTGGTCCAAGTGCGGATTTTCACACAAAAGTTGAGCGAAATAACTCTAATTGCCCCATCAATGAAGCTGGTGATGCCAAGCATATGGATTAGGATATTTCAGAAGTCAACAAGAAGACCCCTTTCTTTGTTGAAAATTTCCTACAGGGAGCAATTGGAGTTCTAAGAGATCATTTGGAAGCCCTTGCTGATGAAAGCACATATAAGGAAGTGCAGCCTGACAATGAGACGTACATCTCTGACCTTAGGGAAGGAGAAGAGCAATTTTATGAGATATATGTTGAGGACATCTCCAACCTCGTAGTAGACCTACTGGGCAAAGTGCAAATTGAAAACCTTTCCTCCTTGGTTCTCAATAACGTGTTTGAAGAATAGGGTATGAATCTGAATCCCTGGTGACAGGAATTGCATTTAGGCATCTTTCAAGATCGAGCTAATGTTACTCAAGCCCTTATGTTAGCATCCATGGAAAGCAAGGGTTTGCATTTAAACAAGTTCATAAACCTTGACATAGAAAATGAAGAAAGGGTATCCAAAATTCTGATGTATCAAAGTTCTGTGACAGTTGGAATGCCCCCAATCTAGAGAACGAAGATGATACAATTGTCATATATGTGATAGAGCCTTGAATATGTGTGATCTCCCTTCCCTTGATTTCATGTTATATGTGCACTCTTTCACAAAAAAGAGTACTAGGAATCACTTATATCAAATTGCAAATCACTTCTATCAAATTGCAAGGATTGATCGCTGGGACAATATTACAAATGATCTTGGGTGAGATATTATAATATAGAGGATTGAAATAAATTCCACTGTGATTTTAAATAGAATGCAATTATCTACTCTGTTGATTTTAGCCACGAAGATATTCACATTACAGACCAACATGTACACACACCATGTTAAAATACTCTTTATATTATTGAAACGCATGATTGGCATTGTAGAATTGCATGGCCATCAATACGAAATTACAGAAAATTTAAAACTGCTTAAGGATTACAAAGGCCATCTCATATCAGATCAGCCTTGAATATTGAAAGAGGTACACACCATATAAACACTGTATTTAATGACATGCATGAATGGCATTGCAGAATTGCATCGCCATCAATACAAAATTACAAGATGTAAAACATACTCTCTATTTATTGAAATGCATGACTCGCATTGCAGAAAATGCATTGATGTGATACAAAATTACAGAATGTAAAAACTGCCAGGATTACAAAGCCCATCTCATAGCAGATCAGCCTCGAAGTTCAAAACCTCTTTCACGTAAATATAGATCCATAACTAAAATAATAAACCAAGGTCTGAAATGGGAATTGGCAGGACAAAAAAACATCCAATCCTGAATCCCGAGTGCCACCTCCCAAATAGCAAAGTTCTAGAACCACATGCCTTTAATAAAATCATGGGAAATACCAAAATCAATCTTTAGTAAGGTACACCCAAAGGATTAAATACAGGTATATCCACAGACTGTACTTAATACAGATATATCCACAATCAGATAATGACCTATGGATTTAATACAGATATATCCACAAATAGATTTAATAGAATGTTCCTATAGAAAAAAGGAAAAAATAGGGAGATGGGTTTTCTCAACAGGATATAAAATGTCAAATGGCTGCCTGAAAATTATCGGAGGGGTTTCAATAAAAATGAAACCCTAATTATCTAAGGAGTTTCAAAAAAAATGAAGCCTCCTAATCAGGTCTATGTACATTGGTTAGATACAGAAAGGAAAATATACAGAAGTACACCGCATGGTCTCTATAGGATGCACAAGAAAATGGCTGTACGCATGGAGCTCATTGGAAGAAAATCATGATCTCCCTGAGCCCACAAGCTTTTGTAGATCTTGTAGATCTGACTTGCGGCTTGGCCCTACAGCTGCCATATTGTCTAGATTCTTGCCAGGAGGAACAATTTCCATATCCTCTGCCTTATGATCAGATCTGACAGCAAATGGTACCTCTCTTCTGAGAGTCTCGGCAGGTTCTGGCACAACGAAAGTCAGAGACTTGTTTTTTGAAAAAGCCAATAGTTCATCCTTCCCCAATCCTCTGGGAGGTCCAAGACTGCACCTTGGAGTACTGTTTTTCTCAAGGGCATCCCTGAACTTTTTTATTTGCAGATCATTGCACACCAAATATATGTAAAAGGAACTCGTTGAAGATAATAAGTATGCATTGAAGATACAATGACAATACCAAAGCCAACAGAACAAGAAACTATACCTATCATTGCATTAGTACAACTGAAGCTACAAAGGCGTCCCTCTGCCCCTCTGTAGAACTGGAAAAAGGGTAAAACATGGATGTGCAAACTGTAGCACATAGACTTGTTTTATTCATAGTTCACCTTTACAACTTTGACATCAGGGTTCTTTTCCGCAAATTGGCAAATCTGCAGAAGTTAATTAAAAATGAGATATTTATCCAAGTGATGTTATCACAAAACTCATATTCTACTTGTACAAAACTATCCAAGCACACAACCATGAAACTGGTGAAACCGTAACAAGATTTTCTCTTTTGGTAAAAACTAAATCATTTTCATATTCGTAAAAGAAAGTAGCAGAGATTCTAGATCAAAGAAAATGTTGGCTGAAAAAACTCAAACCCTACTGGGTAATAGACGAAAACAGGGCCTATGAACATAGATCCTGAATGATGAATCCAACAAAAGCACTGTCCAAAAATTAATCTAGCAAGATTTGTTGACCAGACCACATATCAAACAAAAGCACACCTCCCATACAGGAGGGCCTGCCCTCTGGACACAAGGGCAAACTTGTAGGCATTTACCATCCAACACCTCCCAACAACCGTATCGCATCCTTTTAAGGAGGTTTATTTTCTACTATGAGCAAAACCATAGGAAGCCATAAATTAAAAGCAATAAGTGGCTTAGCCATGCCGAGAACATGTGAGCCTAGTAAGAAGAGATGTATTTGACACCTGAACTTTCCAGCTCAAAACAAAATCCTTTCAGAGAACAAAATTTAAAGGGGGAAACCCATTCTATATACCTAGGCTCACACTGGATAGATGCAGAGACTCTTTTAATGGAATAAGAGGTCGATATAACGAGTACCCCAAGTGTCTCCAACCCCCTAAGCAAAAACCATAATAGACCATAAAATAAAAACTGAAAGGAGCACAACCATGGTGAGAACATGGGGCCTGCTAAGGAGACCTAGACTTTGTCATCTCAAACAATATATTTCAGAAAACAATATCTCTAGGAAAAAGAGGAGAAACCCATTCGAAAGCTGTTTAAATGGAATACATCAAAAGGCATGTTTCACCAGGAATAGCTAAAATAGTTACTTTAAAAAGTAACGTTTTGGTAACACAATATTACAAATTGGTTAATGATTCAATCCTCCGGCATACCTTAGGATGGACAGATCTGCAGGCACCACAACCAGGAGCGTAGAAATCCAAAACAACAAGCTTGTCTCCAGTAGTTAGAAGAGAATCAATCAATTCCTGGGCTGAATGAACTTCTACCATATTTGTTGTCACTCCTTTTTCCCGCCATCTTGATAGGTGGGGTATACATGTCTGTGCTGCACGAACCTGGTAAGAAAATCACCCAACCATAAGCAATGAAAACCCACACTTTCAAATATTTTATAGCAAAATCAGAAATACCATAAAGTATTTAAGCCTTAAAAAAATCCAGACACACTTCATACCAAGAAGTTTCAGAAAGAAACCAACCAAACAAAAAAAAATCAAGAGTATTTTTCTCAGGCTGCTACATGCCTATAAAACACAATAAATAACACTCTTTCATGCAATTTCAGGAAAACAACAATACTATCAAATATGAAGGGCATGAAGCAAACAAAAGGGCCAAAAACCCACTTTTCAGGCATTTTCAGGAATCATAAAGCCTCTGAAAAAATCAAGAAAACAACATTTCCCTGTCAAATTCAGGAAAAACCCAATCCCACAGAACCACACACACCTTAAATCGTCATCATATGTCATCTCAACCATGCCAAATCCACAAAATGACCAGCACCCCCAATTCAAACCATGCAGATCTGAATGAACCCAACTCCATACCTGGAAAATAAATCTCGTTGGGCCTCCACAATTATAAACCATTGGGTGTCTCTTTTTGCTTCGGGAATTCAATTTTGAAGGCAGCCCATGTCTACAATGGCACGCATGGCTTCTCTCTATACAATTGCGACTTGCCTTTTGGTCTCAGGCAATTCTCGTCTCTTCCTTCATTTTTGTTTATTTTCTGCATTTTTTTTAAATGTTTGGAATGACTGAAAATCTCATACCCAAAAACTGCATGCCTTTTGGATGCTAACTTCATTTTTTTTATGGATATCTTAAATTCCTTTATATGTATATAGAGGGCAGAGCTCCTATCAGGTAGAACCACTTCCTATTAGGTATGGATATGTTAACTTCGTGGCGTATGCCCGCTATACCTGT
Organism: Pinus albicaulis; assembly: GCA_034641835.2. NCBI lineage: Eukaryota > Viridiplantae > Streptophyta > Pinopsida > Pinales > Pinaceae > Pinus > Pinus albicaulis. Next base: position 760,235,129 of record CM076569.1, on the reverse strand, counting down.
AGAGCCAAGTTAGGAATGCACCGAGAATCGAACCTGTGCTAGTTGGGGTAGACTTCCATCACCTTACTGTAGGCAACAGTCTGGTAACTAAAATTTTTGGCATGCCTGGAGGAGAATATTGGCCAGGCTTCTTAGTCAATATGTACATGTTGACCATCATTTCTGTGCTTTAAGTTCAGCCCCTAAATTAAGGTGCTTCATGGCTACTTCGAAGTGCCAAGACCATGGAAATGAAACCTGATCAATAATGTTCTCCTAAAGAGCGTGGGATGGGTGGGTTTGGGTCTCTAAGATAATTTTTCATTTAGTACAGAAGATGCTTCGATTGAGAAATCACGGTTTCCAGCTACAAGGAAACAAGGATAACTTAAAGCTCATATTGAAAAGGCTCACGGTATGTTGAGGTTGAGGGCCTTAAATGTTTGGATTTTGCTTACAATTTTTTCCTAGATAATAATTTCTCTGTTGTAAATTCCCCGCCTTAGCAGATACCTAAAATATTTCCAAAAATGTCTTTAGATTACTCTACAAAGTTATTGACATTCAAATTGAATTTTCCAATCGACCAGATTGAAGTCTCCACCAGTGATCCATTTTGTTACTAGTAGGGATCGAGTCATCTGTGCTTAGATTTGAATTCACCACGCTGTGCTTATTTGTGCTTATTGATCTTACAATTAAATTTGTTATTGTTATGAATAGAGTTTGCGGGAGTTAAACCCATGACCTGTGAACCTCTGCAATAAACTTTCTCTTTATAGCAAGAAACGCTTCTACTTGTATCTACCCTGTTGTAAAAATGAAATAGAGGGTTTTTTGTGATTGACTGACCTCCATGGTAGCTACATTGACCTTGATTTAGGGGATGTGAAACCTGAGAGGTCAACATATTTGCTTTAAAATATTCAAACCCACAGTTCAATGTTTTGTTTGTATGTTTCTCGATTGCTTCATTGACCTTGATTTAGAGGACGTGAAACCTGAGAGGTTAACATATTTGCTTTAAAATAATCAAACCCCCAGTTCAATTTTTTGTTTGTATGTTTCTCGATTGCTCTTGGGTGGCTCTCTAATCACTGACAATAAAGAACAAGGGCACATTCTCGTTCTTGGATTTATGTTGCTAGATGATTGCTCTTGGGTGGCTATCTAATCACTGACAATAAAGAACAAAGGCACACCCTCATTCATGGATTTATGTAGCTAGATGTTGGACGCATATGATTGGTCTTAGATACACTTTTCTTGGTCAAAATAAAATTACCTATGCTAAGACATTGGGTGTAATTATTGTATGTCATGCTTAGAGCCTTTGGGCAGTTTTTTTTTCTTTTTCTTTTAATTAATGTTATTTTTCCCTTTGATATACACCAATGACTTTATTTATGTGCGCTATTGTGCACTCACACTAATATATAAACACATGATGCAGATGCTTTAAGATGATTTAAGGTCCATCCCATTATAGCCTGAAGATGTTAATGTCTCATTTCTCCCTAACCAGCTCTATAATTTATTGACAGCTATTGTTATGGTAGCTTTTGTTTGACTAGATGTCTAAATAGTTTTTTTTTTGTATTTTTTTCACATGGAGTAGTCATTTGAAATGTGAAATGTTTAAAATATGAGATGCATTATTTTTTTGTTTGTTTGTTAACATGCCTAACCTGTGGCTTTTTGAGTAACCATGACCAATAGACAACTGTCAAAATCACCTGGGTGATCACACCCAGCCTGCGCCACACCAACCCTTAGGATGGCTGGATTTTTGTCCATGGGGTTTCAGACCAGTGACCCATTCACCATGGAGTGCCTTAACATAACACCCTGTCACTGTCTATTCTACACCCCGTGGGCTATCTAACATGCATCATTGACAAACAACCTGTGAAATTAATTGCCATAATTTGCATGTTTTACTTTATTTTCTTTCAATTTTTGCAATTTAGCATCTGGAATGCATTATTGATAAGCAAAATTTGTGCTGTGATTTGTATGCAAGGGTGAATATTTTGTTTTCTTGTTGTTTCTTAGAATTTGTTTTACTGAGCTCTAACCTTGCACATCTCTGATTTTATGTAATTTCAAATTTTGTGGGAGGATGATAATAGTGGGTCAAAGTGGGCATGGGGTGACGAATCAACACGTGTTATTATCCCAATGATATCCAAGTGGTCCGTTGTCCTACACCAGCATAAAACGATGAGGTTTGATTCTAGTTTCTTTTTCATTTACGCGTTGAAACATGTTGATGCACTATTTTGGTGTTTTCTCTTTTTATGTAAATACAATAATGTACCAAAAACATGACTTTTATGTGTTGTAGCTTTTGTCATAGAATTCAATTCTCCTTCAAAAAATCTTCGTTTTTAAAATCTTGGTTCCCTAACTAAACACAACACTTTATTTCTTGAAAAGTTCAAATTTCAGATTTTTTAAATTATTTTCCTTTTTTTATTGCATACCAACTTGACATTGTTTATTTCTAAGATGTATGTTTGTTTATGTTATCTAAATTCTTAGTAACAGAAATTTTTGCACCTTCCTTTCAAGGTGGCATATTTGGAGTTTTTAACTTGATTTGGATATTTAGTTAGGTCTTCTTAACCTTTCATGGTTGGTTAGTTGTGGAAGGATTGATGTTCAACAAGGCTTTGTTGGTTGTGCATGTGACTTGTCTTCAAATTCTGATGCTACATCTTAGAAAACTACTCGGATGTTTCCCTTTCGTAGCTATTTCTAATTAATGTATGCATATTCATTCCTTAGTAGTTTTTCTACATATAAAAATTATATGAGATTCGTTTTTAGTTTCTGATGTCACTTTTCACAAGCTGAAAGGTGCGTGCAAACTGTCACGTAATTTTCCAGGTACTGCAATGCAAACACTAGCTCTCATTACCTTGTGTGATTAAGTCATCTTAACATTTATATGCCAGAATTGAATAAAAACCACTTTTGTACAATTCACAAACTGGTTGTGTAATACAATTCACCAAATTCATGTTTTATCTTGGCACAAATCAAATCCTGCAATGAACTATTTTGAAGGGATATTTTTATACATGCACAAACATTTTTTTGTTTCCTTTCATATCTGAGATAAGGAAGTTATTTATTTATTTATTTATATAAAAACTCTCCAAAAGAGAGAGCTAGTCATTCTGAATGGTAGGAAGCATTCCTCCCTGTTGATGGTATTCCAAATAATAGTACAAAATTTGGACAAATCAAACCATAAGATTTGCAAATTTTTTATAGTTCAGTTTGGCTAAATTATTTTCTCAGATCCCATTTGGTTCAGTCAGAGAAGCATTTCGAGTGAGATTTGCGGGATAATTTAGAGGGTACTTTTTGAGGGTACTATGCCTACTACCATAATTTTTTCTCAAATGAATTTTTAAACTCCGTACAAAACTCAAAAATTCCCAATCTCTCTCTTTCATATGCAGGGCATGATTAGTTTCACTAGATTCTAATGTGGACTAGTTTATTGCATCATCACATAAATGCCTGGCCATTTTGGGGGCTATAATAGTCAGCTACTCTTCCCCATCCCATCTGCTCGTGGAAACTGAGGCTCTTGGGAGGAAGATGATGCATTTTGTTCTTACTTGTGAGCTTCTTGTCCCATGAAGGGTTTGGTGTGGTTCCCAGCATCAATGAGTTCAATGACAACCTTATTGTGCTTAATTATTAATAATTAGAAAGGAAGCCATTATTGGCTTGTACTTGTTTTATTATAGATGTATATAAGTCCTCCATAACTTACAGGAGTTCAGCTACAGCTCATGCTTTCTTGTACTGTTGACATTTGCAGAGTATTTAAGGTGTGTACTTCTGATTTTTTCCTGATTCTGCATAGTACCAAATTTGAGTTTGAACCCAGACTTTGTATCTATGGTGCAAATTAGCAAAATGACAGATTGTACGGGTATCTTGTTAAGTTTTTCTTTGTTTCTTTAACTTGCTCCCCTCATGATTGAACATGCTATTTTAGGGGAATATTCCTCTTCCAATGAAAGTGGGTTTCACTTCCTAACACTTGTAAGACAGATTATCTTACTTGTATGACAATTTGACTAATACATGTAACTATTTTGAGAAAGATACCCTTAAACTTATGTATTTTTCGATTGGACTTACAACTGCTAGGTAAGGTGCATTCCCTTAAAAGAGATTCTTTGTACAAGTGGCACATTATTCCTTTCATAAGGGCTCATTGATTTGGTGCTTTTTTGGCATAGGTTGGGCACTCCACTAGGTGAGTTTACCTGGCATATGGAGTGCTTCATTTGAGTCTATTATAAGCTAGATATAAACCTCTTCCTGTTCCTTCTCTATAAAATAGTGGGGGATTTTGTAGGGTGAGTATGTAATGTCCCAAACTAGCTTTTTTGCATTAATCTTCACAGTTACTATAGAGACATTTTTTACGAAAATGACATTTCCAATGATTTTTTGTTAATTATTCATGTGAAGAAATTTTGTCAAGAATATTGCACACAATTTAACATGAAACCCTCATTTGACAGTAAGTACAAGAAACAACTCAGACTTATTATATTAACATGAATCTGAGTCTGAATGCCAACTTTGCGAGTTAGCGTTGAGTTCTCAAAACCAAAACTGCTTGCCGAGTTTTTTCCGACTCAAACTTTCTGTGAATCCGGACTCGAAGTCAGACTCAGGTGTTGTTGCTCACTGTTTCTCAAGTTATTTTTTCCAAGTTTTTGACTTGGCCCCCCACACCTGACAGTGAGTAGGGTATGATCACTGAGTCCAAGTGATACCTGGTGAGTTTGACCACTATGATTGGGGTCCTGGTAATAGTTTGTAGTGTGCACTCTGGAAACTCTTCTACGATTAGCACAAAAACAGGGCAATGTAAAATGGGATCAAGCCTTCTAACAGTGTTCGTTTAAAACTTTATTTCTTATCCATGAGTATGATTGTCTTTCGTCGGCTGTGTAATTTTTCTCCAGAGTTGCCGGATATCATGATGTTACATAACTGTTTCAATCTTCTGTTGTAGTATTGATTGCACCAAGAGTAATGATAAAAAAGGTCTGACATAAAAAAACTGTTGACATCACAGTCACACAAGCATAGATCCATCTTAGAACAAGATTTATTGAGTGCCTAGAGATTTTTAGATGGAGTTTTTCTCTCCCCTGGTGTGCAATAGATCCAGGGTTGAGATGGATCAATGCTAGTAAAATAAATCTCTCTGGTTGGATTGATTGAAATTATTCTTGAGAGATTTTTGTATCACTCAAAATATTTATTCAATCTTGGTAACGGTTTATGCATTGTGGAAACTTCTCAAAGAGTAGCAGGGAAAAAGGGAAATATAGAATTGGTTCATATTTTGGGTGGATTTGGATAAAAGAAAATCTGCGTTACAAAAAATTTTCGGCATAAAGGGACAGGATTCTCAAACAAAAGACAAATCCCTTCAAACTTTGAACAAACGAGTGGATGGAGAAAGAAAATTACATTAAATTGAGCCCTCCTAGGCTGCTGATGGTAAGAAATCAGTAATCTGTCGTCAAAGATCAGTTCTCTGAAGCTATTTAATTTCAATTTTTGTATGATTTTCCTTGACAGTTAATTGGAAGGGCAAGACATTTTTCTTTCGTATTTAGTGGGTTAGGTTAGTCAAATAAGGGTTGGAACTTTAGTTATGTTCTTTTCTTTGTCCTAGGAAAAGAAGGGAGAAGGGAGAAAACAATGTGACACTGGGGATGACTAGATGAGATTGGCATGGCAAAGACATCCTTTGATCTTACTGGGACTTTAATTGGCACAGTGGGAAAATGGGGTCATCCTTGGTGCCAAATGGGGTTGTCCTTGGGCATCCACAATTTCTTGTGATGCCTGTGAATGCAAGGGAAAATGTTGAAAATGCTGAAAATAACATAAAGAAGGAAAGAAACAAGTGGTAGTGCTGCCACGACACACATATAATAAAACACTGTGTCATGATAAGCCACAGAGATATCTTTGAGCTGCTTTCAGTGTCCTTTATCTTTCAATATCAAATAGGTCGGCTTCAAGAATTGAATTCGTCTTTCTTTATGTATGAAAAGGGTGCTATTTTTACAAACTTGTGTCACGGATTCCCTATACCCTCACAGTCCTTACGAAGAGATATAATGCTGCTACATATTATAGTGTCACAAAGATGGGCCTTATATCGTCATAATAAATTCTGTCACGAAGTAGCATCCCTCAAGTTTTCGCACAGGGTGCCACTAAACTCTGGTTCTTGATGATTCAAAATTTTTTGTATGTCTTTGTATAGTTCAGATCACGAATATACATGTTCTACTTGTCATAGAGATGCTCAGACTTTTCACAAATGTAAGTTCTGTCATTAAGTGTAGCTTCATGCTTGGAATTGATCAGAATCTTGGCTTTTATTCACAGTGATGATTTTGGTCCCTTCTATAGATTATGTACCTTAGTCTTTTGGTCCTATAGCATAGAGTAGATCACAAACTTCTGATTCATTTTGCACAAAGGTATAGAGATTTTCAGTCCTTTATGTCACAGATAAGACTTGTTTTGCATGTCTTTAGGTTCATCATTTGTACATTTAAATGCCTCAGAGACGATCCACATGGTTTTGGTTTCTTTTAACTTCAGATCACAATACACTTCTATCCTTCGTCTCACAGTGCCACAGATTTGCATTGATGACGAAGATGATGGTCTTTTTAGATGTCAAAGATGGATAGTCTCCCAAATGAGTCGAGCTGCCTTATATAGTGTTAGATAGACCTGGTATTGTTTCATGTTGGTGTCATCATTGATGCCTTGAATCTTCAAATATTTGTTGCTATAGTAAGCTTCAGATACCTCATAGAAGTGTCACAACCTTTTTGTATTGATCGAAGAACATTACCTCAGATATTCATTTTTTCCCAAACAAACTTGCTTCAATCATTATGGCAATTTTGGACTTGTTCATACTCTCAAACTAGCCTTTGAACTCGGCAATAAAATATGTCAACTACAGTATTTTGGTTACTCAAACTATAAAAATATCATGAATACACATGGTCTTTTTGATTCAGAAAGGAGCACACTGTCATGCTCAGATTTCCAGTGAAAGTATTGTCACAGTAGGTTGTCTTCTTCTAACAGATTTCATATAAGCCATTTGATTTTTCTTTGAGTACTTTGTATATTATAAAGATAATGACTTGTATTCTTATCATAGGATAAGGTGCCTCTGAAATTCACATTAGTACAGGAAACTTACTTCATAAATCAACATAGAGACTCAAATATGTCTACCTATGCCAAATATTTTGTCGACAACAGAGATATGAATTTCATCCTTGATTTACAGAGATAATTCCATAGAGTCTTTGCATGTATTATAGGTCTCTTTTTCTAGCCCTTAAGTATTTCAGTCCTTCCTTTATTGATGAGATCGGTTCAGAGGAATATTGATGTCTTTCTTCAACTTGAATCACAGAGGTATGTGCCTCTTTCAATTCGTATTTCAAGGACATGATGTCACCGAATTTGTATGATACTTTGCTTAAGGTGCCACAGGGATAATTAAATAATCCAACAAACTGTTATCTTCAATCTGCCTTTCCTTCAACCTAGCTCTGACACCATGTTGAGAAATCAAGATGCTTGTAGATTAGGGTAGATTTCTCTTAACTTGATAATTAATTGTGAATGTTTGTTGGCTTCTTATTACTTATGTTATCTTCTTCATCAAGCAATTATCAAAAGTACAAAACATGAAGATCACAAAGAGACAAAGAACACAAGAAATTAGGCTCCAAGCCAGGGCAAAACCCCACAAGGGGGAAAACCCAAGAAAATCCTCTTCTTACAGAATCAGATCAAAGTGAGATATCCAAGACCCAAAACCAAGACTGAGACTGCCACAAAGACCCAAATCAACTCTCCTCCCATCCATTTCCAACAAATCATGGTCAACAGAAATCAACACTGGTCAAATCTCAGAAATTTGGTCATATCCTGAAATTTCGGGCCTGCAATACCACAAAAAATTACTCAGAAAATTCCCATGCGTGAACAGAAACCAGGGCAGAAAACAGAAATTTCTCTCCTTTGACTTTCACTGAAATTCTACTTCTTCCACAGAAATTGAAGTGATGGATGGATGATAAAATGAGATTGAACTATCTTGTATTTATACATGTCCAGGAGGTTGAATGGCTTCCTCTTTAGGCCATTTTGTCCAGGAGGGCCGACTTGGTCTTTGTGGTGACATTTTTGACTCTTTGACTTGAAAATTAATTTTTATTTTTCTTTTACAAGTCCAAATGGGACCTTTACTCAAATACATTTCATTGACTCATGATAACTTTTATCTTGACTCAATTGACCCTAAAATCATGAGGAACATGCTTTGACTAGAAATTAAATAATAATAAGAATGAATATAATAAAATTATAAATATATCAATAGTACATTTGAATTACATTATGAAGACCGACGCTAGTTACATTTTCAACAGGGTCATTTGATTAGAAAAGGACATTACAGTCCCCCCTTCCTGACATTGCTTGTTCTTAGATAATTGCGCGTTCTTGTATTGCAAGATCTTTTCTTGCACATATGGAACCCAATTTAAAATTTCATGAATATATTTGAAGGCTTCATTCATTGTGTTGTGATTTCGTGCCTTCATTTTCCATATAAACAACTTATGGCTGCTAAGAGATGCATAGAGATCCTTGAATTTCATTGCCACATAATAGTAAGCTTGATGGTCTAATGACTGATTGTCGTGGTGTACCTCCACTGGACTGAAATCCTTAAACTACTCACATACAGTGAGTGGCACTCTGTTAATTTTCTCCTAAAATATGTCATATTTATTTAGTAATAGAATGAATGGTGTATCTTTGAAACATGAATGCTCCACAACATTCTCAAAAAGTTCTTTACTGAAGGTCATCTTATTTCTCAGCCCATTTTTGGTCATTTTCACTTATAGCAACACAAAAGATTATAGCTTGTACATTCTCAAATATTTCCAGCCACTTATAGCCTTCATTTAATCCTGTAGTATTTACTCTAATAAGCTGATACTTCACAATTGGATTTGGACAATCAAAGTTTTCATTATAAGGTTCTGACATTGGACTACGATCATCAGTTGAAAATTCTATAAATGCTAACCCATTACTTTGAGTCACTCCAACATATAAAATGTGATATTCTAACGGATTGTATGCATTACTTGATACCTCAACAACCCGTTCCTAGAAGTGACCAGCAACATCAGGGAGGACATGCAACTCATTTCTTCTTGCATATGTAGCCTGAATTGTAGTGTCCCTCCACATTTCATCAACTATTGGGGCATACTCACGTGTTGCAGCGGGGAAAAAACCATCGAAATATCCCATTGCCATAATTTCTAGAAGCCAATTGTAAAAATGTTTTGATTTTGGATTGAGAGAGTAAGTACATTAAGCAGCTTCTTTATCATCACTTTCATCTGAGGCAGAAACTTTTTCATGTACACTGGAACCATCCATATCTGCTAAGCTTTCCTCCTCAAAATGGTCACGCCCCTCAAGCAATATGAAAAGGTATTTATATAGGTTTCACTATATCATCAGTTCGATGTTTTGCAGCTCCTCCTGTGAAAATTTCTCACCCTTGTAGAGAAATTTTCCCTGCTTGAAAATTGTACTAGCACCAAAGCCTTCATATCCAAGTAACAAGAGCTTTTGAATCTTCTTCTGCTTCAAGAATTCTTGGACAAAACTGCTGGAATGATTATCTGTATTTTCCCCGATCCATGATAGTTACTCTGAGGGGTAGGTAACGATATTAAGGAGCATATCAACCTTGTTGGGAAATTAGGGTGTTTAATTCAATTTCTCTTTCATGATAATTAATTGTGAACTTGTTATGCTTCTTTTACTTAGATCTTAACTTTTGTTAGCTTATTATGTCTTTCATCAAGTCAATTATCAAAACACAAGAGACACAAAGTTTAGGCTCTTCAAGCCAGGGCCAAAACCTCTCCCTCGTAGAGAGGAAAACCCAAAAGCAATTCTTCTTATTGGTCTTCCATTGACGAGTACCATACCATGAAATAGACCCTTCACACCAGTATGCCTCCAAGACCCTTGTCACTGCTCTTCTCAGCTTCTCTAGCTGATCTCTTCTTTCTGCGCTGCACTGCACCTTTACTAGGGAAGCTCGATCCCTAGTCTAGTAGCCCCAAACTATGTGCTTCTTCTTGGCTTCCTTTGATCTTATCCTTAGATTCCTAAAGTATTCTTCTTGGCCTACTTCCAACATCCTTTGGACATATTTGAAACTCAAGACTAAGCCTTTCTTCATGCTGTTGTAGCCTTCCTCTTTACTATGATTACCTTCGGCCTCCCTGAGATATGTGAGGCAAACTTGAAGACCAAAACAGAGATATGATAAGACTTTCTTCCTTCGATAACACACCTCCTTTCTCGACCTAATCATAGATCCTTTCATCGTTGTATTACCTTCTTCATGCATTGTTCTACGCACTAGAAGAGAGAATTATCTTTTTTTGTGATAGCCTTTTGTCTGAAATGTGCGAGGTGGTATAGACCCAGAACAAGGGTAAGTATACCTCTTCTTTTCTTCCCAGACTAGCCTCCTATTCTCCCATCAATGTAGACCCAAACTTCACTCTTCTATCACAAACATGATCCGAAATTGCCTACACCATAATGAGGCCACAACATCCTTTATATAGTGACTGGATTTAGCTTGTAGGCCGACATGAGGTTTGTGTGTAAGCCGACTTCATCAAGGATAATATTCACCATCTTTAAGCCGACTTGCGAAGCATATTGACAATGTCTTGAAGGCATACATTTACATCAGTAAATTGTCTTAATAAGTGTAACACCAATTCATATACATGATATACATGACTCTAAATTATGTATATTTATGACAAGATGGCAAACCCCTAAAAGACATCAAGAAGAAGTCTTTGACCTATAATAAAAAACTCCTTTCTCATGAAACCCATGATACGCAAGTATTACAAAATACATTTTATTATCTTTGTGTTCTTCATTACATAAATTCATAATTACAAGTCATTATGAAGATCAAACTTAGTTACACGTTCCAACATTCCCTCTTAACTAGGGAGGTATTCATAATGGTACATGGTCACTCTCAATCTGAAGAATCTCATAAGAAGAATTTGATTGGTAATCCATCTGTTATAGCATCTTATTAACCAACATTGTCACAGTGCAAGGCCTTGATTAACAGCTCCATCTCTTCACGAGACCATGAACTACAATGCTGGCGAGACCAATGATTATAGACATCTTCATTATTGTCTCCAAGGTACATACTCCACCCACATGTTCACCGAGTGTGACCTCATAGGACTATTCTTTTGGGGGATAGATAATCCTCAAAGAATACCCGTATTTTCACGACTACTCTTACCTTGGATGCCCTAATACATCCCCAAAAGAGTATCAAATGCCAAATGATTATCCAATCCCACATTCTGTCTTCCAGGGGAAGACCAGAATGATATGTCTATCTCTCCCTCTTAATTAGGGAGGACATACCCATTCCTATCAAGGAATGTTCTCAAGCTCCCTCTTATCCAAGGACTTGTCAAGGCTCCCTCTTAGCCAAGAAATTGTCTAGGCTCCTAGGGACTTGCTTTCAAGTTTCTACCAGGTAAGAAACTTATTACCAACCCCCCTCTTAATCAGGGACCTGTAGCAGCAATGATGAAAACACCGAGCTGCTCATGAAGAACTACTTTCTTTGATTTCATGAATTTCTTCATTGTTGAGGAATCTTCATCTTTGGGATATCTTCATTAGGGCTCAAATCACCCATCACTTTTCATTTTTGTCCGAAAGTGATCCATCAATCTTTCATCCAGTATACATTCATATCATGTTTCTTTCCTTCGAACCATACTTCTTCCAAGGATATTACATCCTGCAATATGGGTATCAACCTGTGGAAGACATATACTTCCCTTTGGCTGCCCTGAATAAGCTGATAAGATATTATTCAATTATAAATATGAATAATTAATTCAAAATTTACCTTAGTGATGATCTTTCACCATGACATTCTTCTTGTATGCATCGACATCCTTTTTTATCTCCTAAAGATATTTATTGTCAAGGGTATCTATCTTTTTAAGAGTTCTATTAGAGTCCACATATCTTCCCTGGAGATCTCCTAGTCAAGTCTTCTTAACTTCCTTGGATGTTGATTGCTTCTTTCCATGGTTGTACTTCCCAAGATATCTTTCTTTTTATTTCTCCACAGTTTTATTTCATTCCTAGGAACTTCCATTGTGCAGTTCCTTGATAATATACAACCACCTCATATTCCATATGAGGACATATTATGTCGATTTCATCTAGTGTAGATCATGCCCTTTTGGCAACCTGTGCATCAAAAGAGTTTTTGCTTTATATTTTGATCATACTTCTAAAGATAGAAGTATACTACTTGCAACCACATGGCATGACTTCATAACATCTAGTTTCAACACATATATACATGTACCTCATTCTTTTCCTTTTGAATCATCCTGCAACAAGTTTCCTTAGAATGAAAGAGTTTCATTTTCTTGATTTTCTTCATCAATATGTCATCATATTTTAATCCCAAAATTCTGTAAGTTATAATTCTTGATGAAACCTTTTGTTTTCTTCCTAATTAGTGAATCCAAAGAGGATTCCATTAGAAAATTTCAACACCTGTTTCCATATTGATTATTGAATGATGACCCTTGATCTAGATGACTGCCTTACATAAATATTGTTTTCAGTGAGGTTCCTAGGAGCCACTTCTTTCATGGCACTCTTGTTGACTGTTGTGGTCTTATTCCTTGGAAGGTTTTATCAACACGACTGCCATGCAAGCTATTATACATTGTCTTGAAACTTCCCTATTTTTGTAGATAAGTTAGCATCATGCTAGTGATTAATTTGAAACTGTATTTTAGTGGAAAAATTCACTGTTTTTTGGTGGAATAGTTCATAATTTATTCTGATCTTTTTTTGCAAGTGTACTAGTCATGATGATAAATGTGTGGTTTACTTCAGAGGGTTCTCAGCTATTTCCAGACACACTTTTCATCATTTGATTTGAATACTTCTCTAGAGCTCTACCTTCATATTTTATCCCTTACACAATTGCTCCCGAGGGCCATGTTGTTATGTTTATTGGCTGTTTCTGTGGAAACTTTTTCATGAGGTTCTGCAAGGTAAATCCGAATGCAAAAAACAATATTTTACATATTGATATTTGTTCAAGACATTCTTGTGTGATACTTGAATTTCATAAATCTAGATTTCTATTTCGTGATCTATATCAATATATAAGAACAGGCCCATGGATTGTTCATATTTCTCAAACTATGGAGTTGTTCTTTTTTTGTTGCATGTTCTTTTATATTGTTATGTTGTGATTCAAATTTCTAGTTGTGCTTTCCAATGATTCTTCTACGTAGTACATGCTTTGTTAGATTATATCAAAAGTTATTCTTATTGTCTTTTTATTATGTATATTGAACATATTATTTCTAGCAACTTTTTATCTTCCTAGATTTTCTATTCCTTTGGTGTATCTTTTCACCTTTAGGGGCAATTTCTAGTTTAAAGTATAATTCTTGAAAGGGTGCTAGCTCAATGGAAGAGCACTTGCTTTACAAGCAGGAGGTTGGTGGTTTGATTCCATCGTGCCCTGATATTCATAGGGAATGAGGACGATCAATTTTTGGTGACAGATAATCTTTTGACCATCACCAATGAGCTTATGGTGACATTTTTTGACCCTCACCAAAATATGAAATGGTGACGGTCAACGAATGCCACCATATATACGCATCAATAGTGACGATCATTAAAGGTTCGTCACCATAAATCTTTGTTGTTGATATGAAATGGTGAGGGTCATTGTTTGTCATTATATTCATTATTCGTGACGGGCTTTGATGTCACCAATGAGTTTATGGTGACGGTCAATGAACGTCGCCATATATATGCACCAATAGTGACGGTCATGAAAAGTCCATCACAAAAAATCGTTGTTGTTCATATGAAATAGTGACGGTCACTATTCGTCATTAATAATCAATATTCGTGACGAACCTTGAATGTCACCACAACACATACTTTTGGCGACGCCACCTTTGGTGACGTTCAATTTTTTGGTGACGGACGCTATTTTCTATCACCATTGCTCATATGAAGTGGCGACGGTCATTATCCGTCACTATAAATCATTATTGGTGACGGAGCTTGAATGTCACAACAACACCTATACTTTCGGCGACGCCACCTTTGGTGACGTTCAATTTTTGGTGACGAAGGCTCTTTTGACCCTCACCAATGAGCTTATGGTGACCATTTTCGCCCCTCACCAATGTCATTTTTTCTTGTAGTGTCTATTCTTAGATAATTAAAAAAACAAAAACACTTCCACTGATATAAAAAGAAATATATATATATATATATATATATATATATATATATATACCTTAACCAATGCAATACCTGCTAAAGAGGAGGGCCCTTCCTCCCTAGCAGGGCATAGGAAGAAAAAGAGCTTAACAGAAACTAAATTAGATGATGCATGTAACAACAATAGCAGGATAACTTGTATTGATATGATCAAAATTACAGAGCCAAAGTAATGTTGTTATTTGCTAATGTTTTAACCTCAAGGGTCGAGAACTATATAGTGGTTACATCTCAGAAAAATAAGGGATTGATTAGTCATGAGAATCTTATGATTCTCATGCTGATAAAAATAGAATACATATGGTTACAACCACTTCTTAATAAAAAGTCTGACTGGAAAGTTATAGATTACAATCAAAACCACCTATCCAAAAATACAATACATAATAACTTCGACAACTATCGTGATAAGTCAAAAATGTAGCATAACATCTAGAGGACAAGTCAACATCAGAAGTTGATGATATCCAGTGAGTGGTACAACTGTAACAATAGTTCATCAGCGAGTCTGTAGCGCAGTGGTGTAACAAGTAACTGTAATAACACACCTTTAACTGCTCCTGTACGCTTGATGCTCAAGATATTTTGTTCTACAAAATACCATAGATCTTCTCCAAACATTGGTCCTCAGTTAATCATAAAAATACATGATACATCATAATAATTGATAAAATGGAAAGGTAATGAAAATAAGGTGAAACAACACAAGTTAAGAAAGGTAGGAAAAAAAGGAAAAGATAGTCCCAATGGTTATAGTCATGATGTAAAATAGGGGAAACAAATGTAAGAGATAAGTGAAAAACTGGCACCCAACAATAATCATACCATGTACTATATATTTATAACACAACTCATTATGATATTTACAATAATATACATATATACACATATACACATTTTATAAACCAAAAAATAAAAGAATATGATGCTTGAATAAGCAATAAGGGAATCCAGATGCTCACACCTCCATCGTAAAAGGAGTACCATGATTCAATTCCATCAAAGGATGTCCAAAATCCACTCTCATAGACAAAGTCTGTGTCTAATTTCCAATTCTACAATCCTGCGCTATTGTACCCTCAATTAAATGTTACCAGCTCATTGTTCCAAGAACACTCCCAATGTACATTATATTCCATTTAGTAATGCTAATGACAAAAAAAAATCCATTTCCCAACCTTTTGTTCAATGTTACACATCCCGTCGGGATATCCAATCATCCCCTTCTATGGATTCACTCACCTTCCAAGTTCCCCGGAATCCCATAACCTGGGTGATCCATCCCTTGGCAAGACTTCCTCACATCAGAAGTTCAAACAACCAAGGAATATACATGCCTCAAAACCATCATACCGGTCATAACATGCTCATGGAAATGAGTGGAAATTATTGGGTACCAGCTTCCCACAGTGGCCATGCTCTAGAAGTGCTTTTCCAACATACAATTGCATGTTCCAATTCCTTTTGCTGAATATGCTAGTTCTTGTAGTCAGTTTCAACCACCTAACCGAGAAATTCATGTTCTCCTCTACCAAGCATATAATTTCCATTATATTCAAAATAAATTGAAACAAATTCAAATCATACCTCATTGGTATCCCGTCAATAAGGTATACTTGCAATCTTGTTCACTTTCTACCACAACAAGTCAAACTAGATGTTTGATCAAATCATCATGTATAAAAATATCACATCTGGTTAGCTCAGAACGAAACCATCATAAATTAAATTCATGAATCACATGAAATCACCATGAACCATAATCATAAATCACATGTAACCATCATAAGTCATAATCATAGATCTCATGCATAATAAAACCAAAATAAAATATCGATACTTATCCTTCATTAGTCCTTGCTTCTTCCTTTGTTCTTTTTGTACGCAAACCAGATCGATTGCCACACCCAGAAAGCACCCAATGCCTTTGTTTCTCTTCAACACCATACACATACACACAATGTACATCACACGCATACACCCACACATGGCGTACAACACCATATAAAAAATACACCCATACCCAGTGTACAACATAACACAATAGTCACACCTACACCTGATGTACAGCACAATACATGTAGATACACATACATCTGGTGTACAAAAAAACACAATACATGTACATAAACATAAATTTGGTGTACAAAACAAAACAATACATACACCTACACCCAGTGTACAATACAAAACAAAACACATACATTTAAACCTGATGTAAAATACAACACAACAAATACACATGTCAGGATACCACGAATATTCCATACACATACATAGTACCACATGCTCGAAACAAACCATGTATGGAATGTACACAATACCACATGTATACTAGTACCATATGCACAACATGTACACTGTACCTCCTGTACACAACACTACATACACAACTTGTGCAGAACATCACATGCACATGACACCACCTACATAACGTGTACACAACGATAAATGTACACCTCACCACCTATATAATGTGTAGACAATACTACATGTAAACAACACCACATGCACATCACGTACACGATACCAAATATACACAACGACACATGCACAATATGTACACTAGCACAACATACATACAACACCACATGTACAACATATACATAGTGCCACATGCACACAACACCATATGTACAACATGCACAAAACACCATATATACATAAGACTGCATATAAAAAATGTACATAGCACTATACATAAACAACACCACATATCCAACATCCGCACAATATGATGTGTAAACAACATCGCATATCTAACACGTACATAGCACCATATACACCTAGCACTGCAAATTCAATATACACGCAACACCATATATAAAACAAACATAGAACATCATATGTACATAATACTAAATATGAAAAACTTACACAGGATGATAGGTACAATCACTTAATATGAAACATGTGCACCATATACACAATAGTAGTACTGCACATCCATAGGCCAAATACTAAACCCACAAGAAACCTTGCTTCTAATGTATTTTCACCATCCATGTTTTTTCTAGCATACCATAGATCATACTACTTTCACTTCGTTGATTTACCCCTCAAAATTACATGTCCACAACATAAAAATAGGTATAGTACAATAATATGATATCAATTCATGTCCACATGATACTAACCTCATAGATCTTTCAGAGTTACTCTTCCCACTTGATTCCTCATAATACCAAAAAAATCTTTAATGCCATTCACTCGCATAAGCAATCATTCCTCCACAAGAATTATCCTTGAAAACCATGTCATATAGTGACATAGATACATACTTACATACATATATATAATCATTAGCATAAACCAATCATGATCCTATCAGAAAATGGCATACATACACACATATATACATAAAAACTTTAGCATTAAATAATCATGATGGAATTTGAAGGACACCTATTCTTTATGTATACAAGACATAGAACTGCATCAGCCCAAGACATCGATTTTACATTCTTAAAAAACATCATGGAGCGAACCATATTCAAAAAATTTCTATTCATTCTTTCAGCTACAACGTTATGTTGGGGATTATAGGGCACAATTTTTTGATGTTTGATCCCATGTTGAAAAAGATAATTTTCAAATTAGTTTGAAGTGTATTCTTTTCCATTATCAATATGCAAAGAGACAATATGATTTTGTGCATCATTTTCAATCCATGAATGAAAATTCTTGAATTTTTGAAAAGCATCAGATTTGTTCTTCAATAAGTAAACCAAACACATTCTGGTGTAATCATCAATAAATTTCATCATATTTTTATTTCCATTTGCAGAAGCAACATGCACAAGGCCACATAAATTTGAATGAATAAGCTCAATTTTTCTATGTGCTCTGGAATGTGAATCATGAAATGGTTGTTTGCTATGCTTTCCTAGAATACAAGCATCACATTTCTTAAGTTTCCTAGGAATTGTAGGCAGTCCATTAACACCATTTTTCTTCACAATCGAAGGCTGTCATAGTTTAACTATCCAAATATAGCATGCCATAAAGGAATTGATGGGAATTTACCTTCATCATGATTTGAACTGAATGTAAATTTTTGCGCATGAACAGAGGAACCTTGCAACTTCAAGAGTCTTCCTTATTCTATTCCGTCCATGACAAGTGAGTGATCTGATGCTTTTCTGACCTCAACCTTGCCATCAAACATTTGAGTGGAGTGTCCTTGTTGGCGGATTTGGACCAAGGACAACAATTTTCTTCTCAACTCAGGGAGGTATAGAACCTCATGTAGAAGATGATCTAGAAGACTAGGAAACTTAAGGCTGATTGTGCCAAGCCCTGATGGCTTGAGTTTGGATTTATCTGCAAAGTATACTACTCCATCAACTTTTCCAGTAAATTCTTCAAAAAATTCTTTACTAAATTTCATGTGACATGTTGCTCCTCAATCTAGAAACCAATCATTTCTCCAAGAAGTAAATGAAACATCAAACAGGTCTTCAGTTACTCCATTGTTACAATGTGCTACAACATAATGAGTGGATTCAAGTGCTTTACCTTTTTCTCTATTATGAGTTTTACCTTTTTCTTGATTTCTTTTCTGCTCAATTTTATCCCAAGGCATCTTACATGTAGATGCATCATGCCAGTCTTTATTGCAGCGTATGCAATGAAGATCAGATTTTTAAGTTTGAGTTTGTCTACCCCCCCTTCCTTTGATATTTCTTCTTCCTCGTCCTCTTCCTCTTCGACCACATCTTCCTCTGGAAGAATCTTGAGCATGACTCTTCTCTCTATGTGAAAATCATACAGCCTCTTTAGAAGATAAAGGGGTTGTCATCTTTCCAAAATATTTCTCTCTTTCT